>RJWT010013031.1:0-22023 GCA_004365215.1 Cuniculus paca | reverse complement strand
AAGAGGAGGAGGAAGAGGAGGAGGAAGAAGAAGAAAAAGAAAAAGAAAAAGAAAAAAAAGAAAAAGAAAAAGAGGAAGAAAAACTAAAACACAAATTCAAAACATGTCAATCAGAAGGCAACAATGGTACATACACTGCACATTGTTATCCCCAAGTCATTCATCCAGGGCACAAGACATCTGCATTCAGTTGTCCAAACACTACCAGTGCAAATCTTTCTCTTCAATGAACTCAGAGAAATCAGTAGTATAAATATCTTGACTAGTATATATATATAGTTTCTTTCAGTTTCTCACACTAGTCAGGCAATACGATGTTTACACATGTGTGTCTTATTTATTTCACTTATGAGTATGGTCTCAAGTTACAACCATTTACCTATAAAAGTCTATCCCAGTTTATCCTTCTTTATGGCTGAGTAGTACTCCATTGCATAAAAATACCACAACTTTTTTATGCATTTCTCAGTCAGTAGGCATTTAGGTTGTTTTCAAGATCTAGCTACTACAAATTGTGCTGCTATAAACATGGATGCACAAATATTGCTGTGGTATGATGCTTTTAATTCTTTTGGGAAGATACTCGGAAGGGGAATAGCTGGGTCAAATGGCACCTCTAGTCCTAGTTTTTTTCAGGAATCTCCACACTGATTTCCACAGTGGTTGTACCAGTCTGCATTCCTGCCAACAATGCAGAAGGGTTCCTTTTCACCCATAGCCTCTCCAGGATTTGTTATTGCTTGATTTCTTAGTACTAACCATTATTTCTGGAGTGAGGTGAAATCTCAGTGTTGTTTTAATTTGCATCTCTCGAATGACCAGTGATGTTGAACAATTTTTCACATATTTATTTGCTGTCTGTGTTTCTTCATCTGAGAAGTGTGTATTCATCTCAGCTGCCCATTTTTGGACTGGGCCTTTCAATCTGGGAAGATTGATATTTTTGGGTTCTTTATATGTTCTTGATAGTAATCCTTTGTCTGAGGTACATCTGGCAAACATTTTCTCCCATGTTGTGGGTTGTCTCTTTACTCTGTTGGTGGTTTCTTTTGCTGTGCAAAAGCTTTTCAGTAGGGTGAGATCTCAGTTGTTGATTCTTTGTGATAGTTCCTGTGCAATCTGGGTTTTGTTTATAAAGTCTTTGCCTACACCAATGTCTTCAAGAGTTTTACCTACTCTATCTTCCAGCACATTTAATGTTTTTGTTTTAATATTAAGATCTTTAGGGCCAGGGATCTAGCTCAGTGGACTAAGCACCTGCCTGGCAAGTGCAAGGTCATGAGTTCAATCCCCAGTGCCACAAAAAAAAAAAAAAAGAAAAAAGAAAAAAGAAAATCTTTGATTCATTCTGATTTTAGGTTAGTGCATGGTGACAGATAGGGTTCCAGTTTTAATCATGTGTAGAGCCAGTTTTCCCAGCGCCATGTATTGAAGAGGCTGTCTTTCTTCCAGTGAATGTGTTTGGTGCCTTTGTTAAAGATAAGGTGGCTTAGTGTGTCTGGAGTTGTTTCTTTATCTTCTAATCTGTTCCATTGATCTTTAGGTCTGTTTTTTGTTTTTGTTTTTGTTTTGCCAGTACCACACTGTTTTTATCACAGTAGCTTTATAGTATAATTTCAAGTCAGGGATTCTGATGCCCTCATCTTGTCTTTGTTGTCCAGGATTGCCTTCGCTATTCTAGGTCTTTTCTGGTTCCAGATGAATTTTAGGATTGTTTTCTCTAGTTCTGTGAGATATGCTATTGGAATTTTGGTTGGGATTGCATTGAATCTGTATAATAGTTTTGGAAGTATGGGCATTTTCTCTTTTTTTGTGGTTCCAGGTATTGAACTCATGACCTCACACTTGCCAGGCAGGCGCTTAGGCCACTGAGCTAGTTCCCTGGCCCTTGTCTTTTTGAGACAGGGTCTCACTATGCCATTCAGGCTGGCCTTGAACTCACTTTGTAGCTCAGGCTGGTCTCAACCTCACAACGATCCACCTGTCTCAGCCTCCCGAGTGCTGGGATTACAGGCGTAAGCCACCACGCCCAGCTCGTTTCTGATTTTAGAAGGAAAGTTTTCAGTTTTTGTCCATTTAGTGTGATGTTGGCTGTTGGTTTGTCATAGATGGCTTTTATCAGATTAAGATAAAAACCATCTATTCCAGTTTTCTGTAGGTTTTTTTTTTTTTATCATGAATGGGTGCTGGACTTTGTCAAAAGCTTTTCCTGCATCTATTGAGATGATCATATGATTTTTGTCCTTGGCTCTGTTAATATGCTGTATTACATTTATGGATTTACATATGTCGAACCATCCCTGCATCCCTGAGATGAATCGCAGTTGATCATGGTATATAATCTTCTTGATGATTTGCTGCATTCTGTTTGCCAGTATCTTATTGAGGATTTTTACATCTACGTTCATTAGGGAGACTGGCTTGTGGTTCTCTTTCTTAGTTGAGTGCTTCTCTGGTTTTGGTATCAGGGTAATGCTTGCTTCCAGGAATGAATTTGGAAGTATTGCTTCCCTTTTAATTTCATTAAAGAATTTGAGAAGTAGTGGTGTTAGGTCCTCTCTAAATTTCTTGTAGAATTAAGCAATGAATCAGTCAGGGCCTAAGCTTTTCTTTGTTGGTAGGTTTTTAACTACATCTTCAATTTCATTGATTAATATTGGTTTATTTAGGATTTTTATATCTTCTTGATTCAGCTTTGGTAATTCATATGTATCTAGGAATCCGTCCATTTCTTCTGTATTTTCCATCTTAGTAGAATACAAGTTTCCAAAGTAGGTATAGATGATTTTTGGATTTCTGCATGGTCTGTTGTGATTTCACCCTTTTCATGCCTAATTGCGTGGATTTGAGTGTTTTCTTTCCTTGTTTGATAAGGTTGGCTAAAGGTTTATCAATTTTATTTAATCTTTCAAAGAACCAACTGTTTGATTCATTGATTCTTTGTAATCTTTTTTAGTCTCCAGTGTGTTAATTTCTGCTTTGATCTTTATAATTTCCTCCCTCATACCAGCTTTTGGCTTAGCCTGATCTTTTTCTAGAAGTTTGAAGTTCACCATTAAGTTGTGTATGTGCATTTGCTCTGTTTCCCTGATACGGGTATTTACTGCTGTAAATTTCTCTCTTAAGACTGGTTTTATTGTGTCCCACAAGTTCCGGTATGTTATTTTGTCATTAACATTTGACTGTAAAAACTGTTTAATCTCTCATTTAATTTCATCTGTGACCCATTGGCTGTTCAGTAGAGTGCTATTTAATTTCCATGTGTTTATGAAATTTCTGTGATTTCTTTGGCCATGTATTTCCAATTTCATTGCACTGTGGTCTGATACTATGCATGGGATAATTTCAATCCCTTTGCATTTACTTAACATGTTCTATGAGCCAGTGTATGGTCTACTTTGGAGAATGTTCTGCGTGCAGCTGAGAAGAATGTGTATTATTCTCGTTACTAAGAATGTGTAACTGACAAAAACATCAGTGGGGTGGAACACTCTATAGACATCTAAGTTCATTTGTTCAAAAGTTTTCATCGACTCATCTTTATCGATTAAGCACCTGCGTAGCAGCGGTTCCCAGCCTTTCTGGGAGGAAGTACCGGTTTCTTGGAACATAGTTTTTCTGCGGACTGCGCAACCTAGATCCCCCGCATGCGCATTTCTCAGTAGAGCCTGCACTCTCCCTTGCCTAACATCGCCTCTGATTTGACAGGAGGCGAGCTCGGGCGTTTCGCGGGTGGGGTGGGGTGGGGGGCGGCTGTAAATACAGATGAAGCTTTACTGGCTTTCCTACAGTTCACCTCTGGCTATTCGCTCTGCTCCTACAGTGGTCCCGGGGTTAGGGACCTCTGGGCTGTAGGACAGAAGTGAATGAAGCACATCTCCCTCACGGAGCCTAAAGTTCTAGGAGGGGAGCCCCAAAATAGTCGAACACCCCACGCCCCTTTGAGACAGGGTCTTGTGGAGATCCTCCTGCCTCAGCCTCCCGAGTGCTGGAATTACTGGCGTGTCCCACCATGCCAGTCCTTTAGGGCGGTCGGGGAGATCAGGCGTCTCAGAGACAACGGGGTGCCAGTACTGTCTCACCGACTAGCACAACCCCGAGCTCTTTTCAGGTGCGTGGTAAAGTCTCGCGATGACCCTCGAGACTGCGCGCGAGATCTCCGCCACTCGGTTGCTGGGAGACAGCGCAGCCTGCGCAGGCAGAACAAGTTGGTCTCCGGTGCAGGCTGGCGTCATGGTGAGGCGGGGACCTGAAGCCGGGGCTAGGGTCGTGCATGCTGAGACCTTGGGCGCGGGGAGAGGGTTGTTTCTGGCCTTCCTAGGTGGGGAGACGCCTGTCCCGGGAGGGGTGCGCACGTAGGGCCCGGCGCGGGCGAGCTGAGCTCAGAGTTCTGGAGTTGGGGCTTGGATGCGCTACCGGGCCCTGGCCTGCACTCAGCGAAACTGAGACCTGGGCTCCAGGATCCTGTGTATATGGGATGGTCCTGAAACTCGCGCAGATCCAGGCGAGGGGTGCAAGGAGTCCCCAAGAGAGAATCTGGGTCTCTCTGGTCCTGGGGTCCGGGGTTTCACCCGGAGGAGCTCGGGCTACACGAGGGTACCCATGGAGGAGCTTGGGATGGAGAGTGCGGGGCACACCGCAGTGGCCGGTGGACCCCTTTCCACCAGGGAGCCCTGGAACAGGGTCCAGAGTGCCGCTTCGGGTGCAGGCCCACTGCTCCATGGAGAGCTTTGCAGGAGACCGACCAAGCGAGAGGCAGGAGCTGGCCTCCTCAACAGGTTTCTTCGACTTTTCTCCAGGGACGAGGCCTCTCCAGCAGTATACCGGAGTTGTCATAACTGGGTTTCTAGACTAGTGCAGCGGGGTGGAGATCAGCGGGTGGGGAGGTGCCCCCAGGCTGGGGAGCTCCAGGGGTCCTGCCAAGCTCTGCTTCCTCCAGGCCCTTTATGACAGTTCCCTGAGGTGTCCTTGGAGCAGAGGGATTAAAATGAGAAAGACTTTAATAGTTACAGTTTCAGTGGATGGATCTTTTGAAAAGCAACTAGAAATAAAATAACAACAGCCAGGTGTAGGGGCGCACCCTTTTAATCCCAGCACTCAGGAGGCTGAGGCAGGAGGATCACCATTTCGAGACCAGGCTGGGCTACATAGTGATTTCAGGCCAGCCTGAACTACATAGGGAGAGCCAGTCTCTAAACACAGAACAATAAACTGACAAAAACATCAAGTACTTGCACTTATCCGCAGCTTGTGGGAATATGGGTGATTTCTTTCTCCTTAAAGAATACTTCTGTCTGGTAAGTCCTTTACAGAGTACCCACAGTGGTGAGTCTTTTGTGACAGGCTTCTCTGAAGAAGTTTTGGCTCAATGTGGTGGTATACACCTGTAATCCCAGCACTCGGGAGACTGATGCAGGAGAATTGTTGTGAGTCTGAGGCCAGCTTGAATTACAGAGTGAGACCTTGTGTCAAAAAAAAAAAGTTTATTTATACAATATTTGGAAGGAAGGAGGTCTCCTGTTTTCACCACTGGCCATTATGGTAGACTCATTTCTCCTTATATATCTTTTTTTTTTTTTTTGGGTACCCGGGATTGAATTCATGACCTCGAGCTTGCCAGGCAGGTGCTTATGCCACTGAACTAAATCCCCGCCCCTCTCCTTACATCTATCGAACTAATTTCTTGAAGTTTTTTTCCATAGTGGTTACTAAGCATTATAGCCAACACGGATACATTTGGCAATGTCATATTGGGGGATGTTCTCTGTTTCTCTCTTTGAGAACAGGGTCTTACTATGTAGTTCAGACTGACCTTGAACTCACTATGTGACCTAGGCTGGGCTTGAACTCATAGAGATATTCCTACCCCAGCCTCCCAAATGCTGGGATTATCTACCCCCCTCACTTAAAATATTTTTTATTTTTTATAAATTAAAATATTTATTAATGTAGTTTGTAATACATAGTAGTTACATTTATTTATATATTTGGTGCCAGGGATCCAACTCACAACCTTGCGCTTGCCAGGCAGGTGCTCATGCCACTGAACTAAATCCCCGGCCTTTTACATTTATTTTGACGAATTGGTGTATGTGCATAACATCTTTTTTTTAGTTTCTGTTTTTATATTTATTTATTTATTTATTTGGTACTGGGGATTGAACTCACGACTTCGCACTTCTCAGGCAAGCACTTGTTTCTTTTTAAAATTAAATTAAATTTATTTATTGTTTTGGTACTGGGAATCCAACTCAGGATCTCATGCTTGCCAGGCAGGTGCTATGCCACTAAGCAAATCCTTAGCTCTTCTTTATTTTATTTTATTTTATTTTTTTCTTTTTGAGACAGGGTCTTGCTGTGCAGTTCAGGCTGGCCTTGAGCTCACTTTGTTGCCCAGGTTGGCCTCGAACTCACAACGATCCTCCTGTCTCAGCCTCCCAAGTGCTGGGATTACAGGAGTGTGCCACCACACCTGGATTTTTTTTTTTTATTTTAAAGAGAAAAAAATAAAGCAAAATTTTGAAACATGATAATTAGATGGTAACCATGGTTAATACATTGTGTATTGTTATCTTCAAATCAGTTACTCAGAGTGCAAGATATCTACATTTAATTGAACAATACTAGCACAAACCTTTCTCTTCAATGAACTCAGAGAAATCAGTAGTATAACTATCTTAATATATATGTATATATACATATATTATTTCTTTCAACTCACACTAGAGAGACTATGATGTTTACACATGCGAGTCTGATTTATTTCACCTATGAGTATGGTCTCAAGTTGCATCCATTTACCTATGAAAATCTTGAGTTTATCTATTGTTATGACTGAGTGTACTCCATTGTATAAAAATACCACATCTTTTTTGTTCATTCCTTGGCTGATGGGCATTTAGGTTGTTTCCAAGATCTACCTATTACAAATTGTGCTGCTATAAACATTGATGCACATATGTTGTGGTATGATGTTAGCATATTTTGATAATTGCTGATTCTATAACCTTCTTCCCCTGATCACCTTCTCTCTGAGGGTCCTCATTTTTGAGCCCAAGTAAATTTGCATTCCCAGAATTGGTGCAGTCTTGGCCATACACCAAGGAGTGAGTGGGTCTGGAACAGGTTCCTCCTCTTTATAGGGAGAAGTGCATTTTTCTGGAAAGACATCTTACCCTTTGTGCTTCTCCAAATGTGTCAGCAGAGTGTGCATGGGTGATAGTGGGAACATGCAGGGCAGAGTGATGTGCTCAGGTGAGTACTTCCATCAGGGGCATGAGAAAGGAGGCAGGGAAAGGGAAAGGTTCCAGGTAGGTCCTTCCCAAATGCTGTGGAAGCAAATGAGAGCCATCCAAGAAGCAGAAATCATTCGACGGAATTACTTTACTTACCCAGTAATTTTTCCTCAACCCAAGGCACCCAAGAAGAAAGGGAAGAAAGGTAAACCCAAAGCTACCCCACTTGTGGATGGGCTTGCTCCGGAGGACATGAGCAAAGAGCAGGTGAGCAGGGCCTGTACTGTGAGTCTCAGGGTGGGATGGTGTTGCCCCAGCTCTCCTGGTGAACATCTTGCTATTACCACACTTCTCTCGGTCTGAATCCTCCTGTTCTGTCCAAACCAGTTATACCTCCCCCATGTTCAAGGTTCCATCAGCTCCAGCTTTCAGATACACTACATATTTTTAAAAAATGTAAAGCTGGGTACAGTGGTGCATACGTGTATTCCCAGCTACTTGGGATGCCGAGGCAGGAAAATTGCAAGTTGAAGCCCAGCCTGGGCAACTTACTGAGATGCTGTCTCAAAAACAAAACAAAAACCAACAAAGGACTAAGGATGTAGCTTAGTGATAAAGTACTTGTCTAGCATGTCAAGGCTCTGGGTTGAATTCTCAGCACTGCCCCCCAGCAAAAAAGCAAAACGAACAAACAAACACAACTCCCAAAACCATTCACATTCAGGAACTTTCTAATGGGGTGGTAGGAATTTAGATATTTAGAAAATATCTTTCTGATGTAATAGCTATGTTTAACTTCTTGTGTTCTTTTTAGTCTTTCTCCTTTATGCATCTGATGTTCACAGAACTGTTTTATATTTTGCACATGTATGGCACACTCCTTTATTCACCATTAAACATTAGAGCAAAAAGAAAGTTTTTTTTTCTTCAAATCCATTTTATTTCAAAAAGGAAAAAATAGAACAAAATTTCTAAACACAGCAATCAGGGGGCAACAATGATACATACATTGCACATTGCCATGCCCAAATCAGCCACCCAGAGCACAAGACATCTGCATTCAGTTCTCCACACACTACCAGCACAAATCTTTCTCTTCAGTGAACTCAGAGAAATCAGTAGTATAACTATCTTAACTTTTTATATACATATATATACAGATACATATATTGTTTCTTTCAGCTTCTCATACTTATGAGACAATATGATGTTTATGCATGTGTATCTGATTTATTTCACTTATGAGTATGGTCTCAAGTTGCATCCATTTACCTATAAAAGTCTCCAGTTTATCCTTCTTTATGGCTGAGTAGTACTCCATTGTATGAAAATACCACATCTTGCAAAAAGAAAGTTTTTGAAAGGAGCGTGATTTTCCTAAAATTATTGTCTCAATATGATTAAGTTATTTATTGTTGTTGACAAAAGTTTCACTCAGAAGTAACAGGTCTCTCTATATATACCTCTATATATATCTATATATCTCTATCTCTGTCTCTGTTACTTCTAGATCTATCTATCTGTTAACATGTAAGCAGTCCTGTGAGCCAGAGTTGGAGCTGGGTGTGGGCCCTTGAGCAGTGGTCATAGTGCTTTATTCACATGCAGGAAATTCAGGGCTGTTCCACCAGAGGGGAGGTTTGACACTAGGGTGATGGATGTGAGCTGTTACCTGTATCTGGTTGCTTTCCATTCCTGAGGAGCTGGAACTTGGATGCAGCAGTGGTTGGGTTCTCTGAGTTTGCAGAGCTGGGGCTGCTGCTGCATACTGGGCAGCTGAGGTACAAACTCAGAAGCCTCTAGGTCCAGTAGGAGGGTCGGGATGCACATGACCTGGAGACTCAGGCTCCTGCCCAGCACAGGTTCACCAGGCGTTTTCCCTGAGGGCACTGGATTCCAGTGCTGTTTGTTTTCAGATTTCTTTTCTTTTTTTCTCTTTTCTATTCCTTTCTTTTCTTCTTTTCTTTTTTTGGTATTGGGAATTGAACTCAGGACCTCGTGCTTGCTAGGCAGGTGCTGTGCCACTGAGTTCGTTTCTTTTTCTTGAGACATAGTGTCGCTATGCAGTTCGGGCTGCTCTTGAACTCATCATGTAGCCCAGGCTGGCCCTGAACTCATGGCAGTCCTCCTGCCTCAGCCTCCCTAGTGCTGAGATTACAGGTGTGTGCTACCACATTTAGCATGTTTTCTGATTTTTTCAAGAGTACCTAGAAATGTGGACATTGGTAGGAAATTAAATATTTAGTGATGACAGAATCTAATACCCTGTAAGCCAGTCAGAGCAGACAGGAATCCTGCTTTCAGCTCTTCATTTCAGTGGCACTGAAGTGCTGTGCTATGAAGGCGTTGTCATTTTTCTGAGGTGGTAGTCAGATTTTGGGGTGCCAAGTGTACCCAGCCCTTGGCCAACCCCACGTCAGCTGTGGGTTGCAGTTGGTTTTCTTGAAGTGAGAAAGGTCGTTTCCCTGTGGGGAATGTGGTTTTGGGAAAGAAGAAACTTTACAGTCAGTGGCTTGGGGCTGTGCCCAAAGATAACTAATTTCAGGGAAATCAGGTCCCCAGGAAGCTGGATACCTGTCCTACTTTCTTCTTTAACCTATTTGCAGTTGGCTTTGGACCAAAATCTGTTTGAGTTTTAGACCTCTACTGGTTTTGTATATTTCATTTTCTTAACCTTCTATCTTTAAAGGGGAATATTTTTTCACTTATTTTGTGGAGATGTTTACATGCTGCTACATCATTTTCATATTGATTTTTTCATTTATATTTCTTCTAGTTGATACACTATAACTTTCAGCTATTTTCCTATTTAAAACTGTCTTACATAATATCATTGTTAGGTTTTGTGTGTGTGTGTGTTTGAGACAGGGTCTCACTATGTAATTCAGGTTGGCCTTGAATCTTGAACTCACTATGTAAGCTCAAGCCGGCCTTGAACTCGTAGCAATCCTCTAGCGTCAGCCTCCCGAGTGCTAGGGTTCAAGGTGTGTGCCCCCACGCCTGCCTTCATGTTTAGTTTTTTTTTTTTTTTTTCCGGCGCCGGGAATTGAACTCACAACCTTGAGCTTGCCAAGCAGGCACTTAGGCCACTGAGCTAGATCCTTGGCCCTTGTCTTTTTAAGACAAGGTCTCACTATGCTGCTCAGGCTAGCCTTGAGCTCACTTTGTAGCTCAGGCTGGTCTGAACTCACAACGATCCTCCTGTCTCAGCCTCCCGAGTGCTGGGATTACAGGTGTGAGCCACCACGCCTGGCTTTCATGTTTAGTTTTATCGTAGTTAAAATATACCAATTTTTTTGTTATAATAATAGTGAGATCAATACCTTTAAGCCAAAAACTTTTATTTTTGAGGAATTTCTTTAATATAAATTCCTAGGGATGACTGAATAGATATACTTGTTCTATGATTATTAGCCAAATTCAAGAAAATCCTGCCATTTATTGCATGTATCCCATCCCTGAAGTCTCCTGGCAACACGCGTTAACTTTTCACTTTGTGTTTATTTTTGGTAAGGCGGCCCCTCCTTTCTCTCTTCTTCCCTGCGTCCACACCCCTTGCCAGGGCCCTGCCTGACCTACCCACCCCACCAGGTGGAAGAGCACATTATGCGCATCCGGGAGGAGCTGGACCGGGAGCGGGAGGAGCGAAACTACTTCCAGCTGGAGCGGGACAAGATCCACACGTTCTGGGAGATAACGCGGAGGCAGCTGGAGGAGAAGAAGGCTGAGCTGCGAAACAAAGACCGGGAGATGGAGGAGGCTGAGGAAAGGCACCAGGTGGAGATCAAGGTGGGTGAGGCTGGCCTGCTTGTGTGTGAGGCTCAGCACAGGGGCCATGTGGAGTGGGGTCATTTTCTCACCTTGTTCTGGGGGGTGTGTCACAGCCCTTTGTGTCTTTATATTGGAACCTGGTAGACTGAGGAAAAGAAACTGGATCCCTGCAGTGATGGGAGGGGCCCTGAGGGTCCTGCATGATGTGGAGGGTTATGGGCAGGGGCAGAGTGACCTCCCTGCAGCCTGGCTGTCACCACGTGAGCCAGGTGGCATGTGCCCCTGCTGCCATTCAGTGCCTCTGTCCTTGGGGCAGGCATGTAGGGTGACAGGTACACCTTTCTGCCTGCAGGTGTACAAGCAGAAGGTGAAGCACCTGCTATATGAGCACCAGAACAACCTGACGGAGCTGAAGACTGAGGGTACTGTAGCCATGAAGCTGGCCCAGAAGGAGCACCGCACGCAGGAGGGTGCACTGCGCAAAGACATGCGGGTGCTCAAGGTGGAGCTCAAGGAGCAGGAACTGGCCAGCGAGGTGGTCGTGAAGAACTTGCGGCTGGTAGGTGTGAGGAGGGCATGGGGACAGGTGTGGGATAGTAAGCCTTGTGCTGCTCAAATTCCTGATATCAACAACTGGGAATTCATGTTTCTAGGTAAAAACTCCTGTGTTTTTGTAATTCATTGAAATACTTAAAAAACAAAACAGAAAAAGCCCACAGCCAAACCCTATTTCAGGGCCCAGTGCAGAATTCTTGATGTCTTTGAAGGAAAATCCAGCAGAAGGAAAATCCTCTGTGCTGTTGAGTCTGGCCCTGCACACACTGTGTAGGGAATGAATCAGACACAGGTGGAAGAGCCAGCCTGCAGATGTCCTATGACCTGGCCTCAGCCCTGCAGGAACTATCATGCAGGTGGGGCTTTGAGGACCTGGCTTACTTGGAGGCTGGGATTGGTCCTCCCTGAGAGAGCCTGGCAGTTTCCAAGTAGAGCCTGAAACTCATTTGCTGAGTGCTGGGCTGATTGGACCCATGACAGGCTGCCTCCCTGCAGGAAAGGATGGAAACCATGCGTGGGACCTGAGACAGAACTGCCGTGTCAGGTGCCTGCAGTGTCACAGTGGGGTTGAGTGTAGAAGAGGAACAGAGAGGTGGTCTGGGAGCTGAGTGAGGGCAGAGGCTGCAGGTTTCTGCAAGACTTCTGAGATTGCCTCACTGAGAAAGTGACATTTGGGCAAAGGAAAGGCTGGAAGGAGCTAGGTGGCCAGCCCAGAGAGAGGAATGAGCCGCTGGGGAGGCTGGAGGCTGGAGGAGCAAGATGCCTGGATGGCTGGATGCATGGCCTGGAGAGCCCCCGAGTCTGGACTGCTGGATTGAGAAGACAGCACATGTGCTTCATGCCTGGGAGCTACCCAGCCCAGCAGACACCAGAAGATACCTAGTGGCAGTGCCAGTGCAGGAGATCATGGGGTTGCTGATGGGTGGGCCCTCCAGAGTGATCTGATTGTCCTGAGGAGCACCGAATAGCTGGTTTCAAATTAATTCAGGACTCTGAAGCCTGGATGTGGAGCTGTTACATGCTCAGTATTTATTCTTTTTTTTTTTTTTTTGGCAGCACCGGGGATTGAACTCAACGACCTTGTGCTTGCCAGGCAGGTGCTTAGGCTGCTGAGCTAGATCCCCGGCCCTTCAGTATTTATTCTTTTGGGTAACATAATTTGAATATGTTTTTCTTTTTTTTTGGTACTGGGAATTCATAACCTCACACTTGTCAGGTAGGCACTTGTGCTGCTGAGCTAAGTCCTGAATTTTTTTTTGGTTCAAAATTTTAACATGTAATAATTGTTGATTAAAAGAATTTTTGAATGCTCCCCCAAGCAGCAGTGAAGTGGATTTACAAGAGCTGCAGAGGCTATAGAGAGAGCCTACAGCTTCTGTAGACATGGCTGCTGCCCTCTGGCCTGGGGGCTCATGTGTGTGAAGGTCTCTTGGACTCATAAGCAACTTTGGTAGGGATGTGAGCTATGTACGGGGCAGTGACCAATACCATGTTATTCTGGGCATGTTTCATGAGCTCAGAGATGAGAGAGAAACCCAGTAATTAGCAGCAGGAGCACAAGTTTACAGAACTGGGATCTTTATAGGGGTGACAGGGGTGAGGGACAGAGTCGTCCTGAAGGGAGTGGTGTCTAGTAACGTCCTGCTCTTGCCTGTCCAGAAACACGCCGAGGAGATCACCAAGATGCGGAATGACTTTGAGAGGCAAGTTCGAGGTCAGTTTCTCATGTGCACACTGTGTAGCACAGTGTGAGGATCCCCTATCAGAATGAATTGCCCGAAATGCTTGTTAACTCAGTGCACAACCAAAATGAAACAGCCCATGTGCCAAGAGACAGTGAGGAAGTTCCGAAAGCCAGTGGACCACTTGGGATCCCAGAATGGTTTATTCCCACGCAAGTTTCAGAGGTTGTGAATACCATACACTTCCTCGCTCCTGTCTAGAGTCAGGAGTTGAGAGCAGGCAGTGGCTCTTTCATCTTCTGGGTAACATTCTTAGAATAGTCCTGGCTCCTGACCCAAGAAGGCTCAGTTTCAGTCTGCCTGGTTCCATAGTCAGGCCCTGTCACCTGTGGCTGGACAGCTGCCTGGCCGTGGCTGGTGTCTGCTGGGCTCAGCTGATAGCCAGCAGGGGAGTTCCATGTAGGCATCTACTGCTGTGTCTGTCACTGGTGAACAAGGGCTGACAGTGGTCCAGGGGGTGAGTATGTCACCTGTGAGCTGCACTGGAAGAACTCAGCCCAGCAGGTCCTGGCAGGGAAGCCTTTATTCTGCACACAGTGGTTACTCCCAGGTGCTGTGTACAGATTCCCTCTGTTCTTGGAGCCCCTGGCACTTGTGCTTTCTCTGTTGAGCTTCTGTGAATGCTGCTGCCTTTCAGAAATTGAGGCCAAGTATGATAAGAAGATGAAGGTGCTGAGGGACGAGCTTGATCTGCGAAGAAAAACCGAGATCCACGAAGTGGAGGAGAGGAAGAATGGCCAGATCAACACGCTGATGCAGCGCCATGAAGAAGCCTTCACTGACATCAAGAACTACTATAATGACATCACGCTCAACAATCTGGCCCTCATCAACTCCCTCAAGGTACTGTCAGAGGGCGCTGGGAACCACTGTGCCTGTCCTAACATGGGCTGCAGAGCCTGGGAACGTGGACCCAGCTCTCAACCCCACCAGTCCTCTTAGCCCTTCTATTAAAATATGGATGTTTGCCAGGCCTGGTGGCTCATGCCTGTAATCCCAGCACTCGGGAGGCTGAGACGGGCAGATCCTTTTGAGTTCGAGACCAGCCTGGGCTACAAAGTGAACTCAAGACCAGCCTGAACAGCACAGTGAGACCCTGTCTCAAAAAGACAAGGGCCGGGGGGGATTTAGTTCAGTAGCCTAAGCACCTGCCTGGCAAGTGCGAGGTCATGAGTTCGAACCCTGGTGCTGCAAACAAAAAAAAATATGGATGATCCTCCTGTGCCACCTCAGTTGGGAACTGTCTACACCTGTGTCTGTAGTCAGGATGCTTCTTTCAGTGTGGGGAGTGTAAGGGAAGTGACCAGAAACACCCAGGCAGAGCTTCAGTAGGTATTTCACTATGCCCACTACAGCCAGAGTGGGCAGTTATCATGTCCCTTGGATGCTGGCAGTGCAGGGTTGTCTGCAGTGGAGAATGACCTTGGTGTGATTCTTTTTTTTTGTGGCACTGGGGATTGAACTCACGACCTCGCACTTGCCAGGCAGGGGCTTAGGCCGCTGAGCTAGATCCCCAGCCCTTATCTTTTTGAGACAAGGTATCACTATGCCGTTCAGGCTGGCCTTGAGCTCACTTTGTAGCCCAGGCTGGTCTCCAACTCACAACAATCCTCCAGTCTCAGCTTCCTGAGTGCTGGGATTAGAAGCGTGAGCCACCACGCCCGGCCCTTGGCATGATTTTGAACAGAGTGCGTATCTCTCAGTTTGCTGCAGCCTAGAAAATTCAGAATAAGTTAAGAGTGCAAAAACATGCCGGGCCTGGTGGCACACACTGTATTCCCAGCATTCTGGGAGGCTGAGGCAGGAGGATGGAAAATTTGATCGCAGCCTGAGCAACTCAGTGACTTAAGGAGACTCCATTTCAAAATTAAAAAGAATGAAGGGGCTGAGGATGTAGGTTAGTGTGAAGGCCCTGGGCTCAGTCCCAGTACCAAAACCACTAAATCTGTGTACATATAAAACAAGTCTAGGTTCCAGTGTGGGTGAGGCTGGTGGGACCTGTCTGTCCCAGGCCCCAGCCCCTCTGCACCCCACTGCACTATAGGATCAGATGGAGGACATGCGCAAGAAGGAGGAGCACCTTGAGCGGGAAATGGTAGAGGTGTCCTCACAGAACAGGCGCCTGGCAGATCCCCTCCAGAAGGCCCGGGATGAAATGGCTGAGATGCAGAGGAAGCTTGGAAACTACGAAAGGGACAAACAGATTCTGGTGGTGAGTTTCCTGCTGAGTTCCTCTCCTGGACATGTGCTCTCCTGGGCTCAGGGAGAAGCACACAGGCCTACATCTAGGCCCTGGCCAGCCTCAGCCCTTTGGGTAGAACGAGAGAGGCAGGGAGACTGGCTTTCTCCTCCGAGGACTGCTGTGGGGCAGCTACACGGGCAGTGCTTCAGGAGACAAGGGCTCATTGTCTGTGTTTCATGCTAACCAGCCTGCATTGCTGCTGGAGGTTACTTCTAGTCTTGCCATCTCCCAGGAGCCCATGTTTGAGCTCTGAATGCTTTCTGGACCTCATCCCATTTCCTCCCCAGGGCACAAAAGCACGTTTGAAGGTTACTGAGAAGGAGCTGAAGGACCTGCAGTGGGAACACGAGGTGCTGGAGCAGCGCTTTATCAAGGTGAGGCCATGGGGGCCCAGGTGGTCTCTGGGCTGGAAACTGAGCTGCCTGCTTCTTGATTCACACAGTCCTTTTGTAAGGCAAGAACCTGTGGCCTGTTCTGTAGAAGGCCAGGTGTCTGCTAGATCCGCAGAAGCAGTGTGCCTTGAGCAGGTGCAGAGGCAGGAGGTAGCTTCTCCCCCTGGAGACAATCTCCAGTTGAGGGGCCTTGTCACCCACTCTAGCCTCATTCTGCAGGTGCAACAGGAGCGGGATGAACTCTACCAAAAGTTCACAGCAGCCATCCAGGAGGTGCAGCAGAAGACTGGTTTCAAAAATCTGCTGCTGGAGCGCAAGCTGCAGGCACTGAGTGCTGCTGTGGAGAAGAGGGAGGTGCAGTTCAATGAGGTGCTGGCAGCCTCCAACCTGGACCCTGCTGCATTGACGCTTGTGTCTCGAAAGCTTGAGGTAGGTGCAGGATGGGCTGCTGCTTCCAGCAGGGCTTCACCCTGTACTGTGCCACCTACAAGGGCACAGAGGCCCTCTATTTCCCATGGGGGCCTGGGAGCAGGTGGGTCCTGCAGGCCGTCTGCATTACAGTGTCCTCTCTTGGTGCTGCTGAGTGCTTCTGGGTTTCCCAGCCCTACTTTAGCCTTGTGACCTTAAGCCTCTGCCCTCCAGCTATCCAGAGTGACTTGAGCCCTCCTGCTATCGGTAGCGTGACCTGGGTGTGGAAAAGCTGCCCTCAGAACTCTGGGTCTGAGCTCCTTGGCCACTGGCCAGACCTAGCAAGGCCAGGGATGGTGGTGGCACTTGGAGGCCCCCTGAATGCGCTGGCTTGGGGCATGGGTACCCAGGTGGCTCAGGGTCCTTGCTGTATTTGTGGGTGCCATGGAGAGTAAGCTCTGCGTAGAGCCTAGGCATTTGCTCCTCTATGTGGCACTGCTTGACTAGAACTGTTCTGGGCCTGGATGGGGACAGCAGTAAATAAAGTAGAAGTGGTCTCAGCCCCACTGGCCACCAGGGGAGACAGATGTACTCGGTTAACTGAAGCATTGGGAGGCTGCAGCCTGGGATGCAACCTCACAGCTTGTCTGTCACTGGCTTGTTGAGCTTTGGTGATGTGCTGTGTCCCTGTGCTCTGTCCCCGGGCTGGAGAGTCCCAGAAGGAACAGGTGACAAAGTATGTGTCAGTTCTTTGGCTGACACTGGAATCTCAGCCAGCTGGGGTGACTGGTGGCTTCCCAGGGCCCCTGGAGACAGACAGCGTTGACTCCCAGACATGCCTGCCACTCTCAAGTTGGAAATAGCTGGTCCTGAAGTCTCATCAAGCC
The DNA here is from genome assembly GCA_004365215.1 of Cuniculus paca. Lineage (NCBI taxonomy): Eukaryota > Metazoa > Chordata > Mammalia > Rodentia > Cuniculidae > Cuniculus > Cuniculus paca. Next base: position 4,791 of record RJWT010013031.1, on the reverse strand, counting down.
AGCTTGTCCCGGGGAATGATCCTTTGGGCAGGAAGATGTCTGTCTGTCTCTGCTGCTTGTGCTGTGCTGGCGACAGAGGTGAATATGGGCGCTTATCTTGAGGCATCCTGCTGTCCACATGGGGGTTTTTACCGAGTTCCACAGGCAGGATTTCTTTCTTCTTTTTTCCTTTGAAGGAAAGATTTATTTTGGTTGAGAATTTTTGAGGTTTCAGTCCTTGGTCTGTTGGCCCCATTGTCTCAGGGCTGTGGAGAGGATGGCATGATGGAGCAGAGAGCCACAGGCAGTGTTTCCAGGGTGATTTGTCAGCATACTTCAGCTGAATTTAAATCCCTTCTGCTTACTGAGCCTCCAGGCCTAAAGGGTTAGTTTTATGTCCAGTCGCTGAATCTCTGTTTACAGCATTCAGCCTAGTTTGCCTACTGCTGTCCAGTCTGCCTGTTTCCCATCCCAGCTGAGGCCTATAGCACGTGATGTCTGACAGCCTATCTCTGACCCTGGGGAACACCCAGGCTTGGGGGTGCAGGGCAGAAGGGCTATCGCAGAGGACCTGTCTTCCGTATCCTGGGTACAAGGCCAGTTGGGAGTCACGGAGAGTTTAGGCACAGAGGAGTGGATGGGAGAGAGCCCTCTCTGCCTCAGATGGAAACCCAGCACAGGGTGAGAGGAGCAGGGGGCCTAAGATGTCGTAAGCCAGCCCAATAGGACTTGCCCCTGCTGAGGAGGCTGGGAGGGTCCCAAGTGACGTCCCTGTGCTTCCAGCCAAGGTACCTAGGTGTCACTTACAGGTATGTAGCAGGCCCATTGGACCTGGGTCCCTGGGACAGACAAATCATGGACCTGGGGTGGGGTGGCAGCCACAGGGCCTAGGATTGGAGGCTTGGCTCTGTCCTGCTCCCTGCGGGCCCCCATCCTAGGGCAGGTAGAGAGTGAGGTCCTGCTGTTGGAAAGTAGAGGGACCATCCAACTCCTTGGGAGGGGCAGGCTGAGCCTGTGCTGCCAAGTAGTTGGGATGTGGGGATGAGAATCAGTCATAGCCACACTGTCACCGTAGGTCTGGGCTAGTCGTAGGTCAGTCCCTGCCTTTCCTGGTTATTGTTGTCTTGATTTATGGGCAAGGAACCTTCCATGCAAGTGACAGTGTGTCCTCATGGGGACACTTCTCAGGCTGGGCAGGTGAGGGTTTGAGGGGCTTCTCTGGGTTCTGGAGCTGGGCTAGGCCTGATCTTGTCCCTCAGTCTGGCTCCTGCAGCACCCCTCAGACAGGAAGCCTGGCAGCTTAACCATGTGGCAGCATCCCAGGGGTTGAGCCGTGCAGACCCAAGCCCATGACACTGGGGCCATTGTGATAAAGTTTTATTTATTTATTTGACTTCTTGAGACCGAGTCTTGTTTTATAGTTCAGGCTGGCCTTAAACTCACTCTTTCTGCCTCAGCTTCCCAAGTGCTAGGATTATAGGCTATGTCAGCATGCTGTACAACATGTAAAGTTTTAAAAGTTATAGACTATTTCTTTTCAGTTAAAAAAAATTGGGATAACGTGGTCATGTGGTTGCACAGATGGCATTTAGTGATGAGTCTCCTCTCCTGGGAAGTCTGGGCCACCTGCTCCTCTCCACTGCACTGTCATTTCTTGTGGGTCCAGACCACTTTTCTCTGTGGAGCTACAACAGCACAGTGTGCATTCCGGTTTCCCCTCACTGCCTCTCTTTCTCTTGGCTCTGGGAGACCTTTCCCTGCTGACATACCTGTGTGGACGGATATATGGGTTGAGCCTGCCTATTATTCCCTGGGCTTCTTAGGACCCCTGAGGGAGTTCCCAGACCCCCAGCCACCCTGTCTGCCTCAGTCAAAAGAGAAGACTCAAAGCTGCCTCCTCTCTCTGTAGGATGTTTTGGAATCAAAGAACACCACCATCAAGGACCTGCAGTATGAGCTGGCACGGGTCTGCAAGGTATGGCTGTGCCTTCGCGCTCAGCCTCGGCTTGTCACATCCTACCTGGGGTGGTCTTTGGGCTGCCATGCAGCCCCAGGGTCACTCAGCCTGGCACATGGTCTGGGGTCTGCCTGGCACCTTCGAGGGGTTGTGCCCTGAGCTGCATCCTAGACTGTCTTCTTCCTCGCTCTGCACAGCTGACCTGGGAGCTTTTACCAAGAGCAGCTATCCCACAGTGTGATCCAGTGACACCCTTCCTGTGGATGGGTACTGCATCCTTGGACTGTTGTTTGAGGCTGTATCCAGACATTCCTGGCATCTGTTCTTTTTAATGCAGTGCTGGGGGTTGAACCCAGAGGCACTCTACCACTGAGCTACAGTCCAAACCCTTTTTTTAAAAATTTAAAATTCTGGGCTGAGGATTTAGCTTAGTGGCCTAAGCACCTGCCTGGCAAGTGTGAGGTGAGTTCGATCCCCAGTGCCACAAAAAAAAAAAAAAAAAAAAAAAATTTAAAATTCTGAGACAAAGTTTAAGTTGCCTAGAAACCTGTGACCCCCTGGCTCAGGCTCCCAAGGAGCTAGGATTACGGTATTACATTGTGGGATGTAGCTCAGTGGTATAGCACTTGCTTAACGTATGCCAGCCCTTGGATTTTTGAGGTCCCAGCACCTCAAAAGCGCTGGATGCAGACGATGCCTGCCATAGCTCCCAAGATCCATGATGCCAATCACTGTGTCCCTCAGCCTTCCCTAAGCTGCAGACTGGCTTACCTCTCCCCAGCTTCCTGTCTGCCCATCTCCCTTTCTCTTAGATGTTGATACTTTTCTGCACAAAATGAGGACCATTTGCTATACGTGCAATTCTTCAGGGGCTATCCGTGACTTTCTGGTGATCGACCCCAGAGAAAGGGCAGAACCAGGGTCCCCAAGTTCTGTCTGGAGCCTAACACTGCTCACAATTGTTCTGAGCCCTGGGCCTTTTTTCTGACCTTCTAGAGAATAGCCTTTTGAGCACTGCTCTGAGTCAGGCCAGGCTACAAGCACCTCTTGGATTGCTCAGTTCACCAAACCTGTATAAATACCCAGTGAAATTGGCCTTTGTGAGTATGTGCACTTTTGGGGAGTGGTGTAGAACCCCTGGCACGGTGGCTAAGAAGGTACTTGTCAGCTGGGCATGGTGGCGCACGCCTGTAATTCCAGCACTCGGGAGGCTGAGGTAGGAGGATCGTTGCAAGTTCGAGACCAGCCTGGGCTACACAGTGAGCCCAAGGCCTGCCTGAGTTGCATAGCGAGACCCTGTCTCAACAAGACCAAAAAAAAAAAAGGTACTTGTCTGCTGGCCCCACCAGTTGCCCAGGCCTTGTCTCTTGGGGTGGCTATTTGTGACCTCACCCTTCCCCAGGCATCCCTGCACCTGTGAAGATAGAGTTGCTGGGACTTCAGAGGGTGTTGTGCCCACCAGGGATAAGGAAGGGGCAGTGAACCTCCTTGATAAATGCCCAGGGAGGAGCCAGGAGCCTTGGCCTCAGCACCCAAGTTCCCACATGCACAGGTGTTAGCACTAGGCCTGCACATGGGAAACCACTAACAACTGTTGACTTTGTTCTTTTTTACACCATGCTGCTGGCTCCAACCCCCTCATGGACTGGAACTTAACTCTGCATGAGCCAGAGCATGTTGGCCCCAGTACCAGGCCAGGTGGATTCCTTTCTCATTGACTCTTCCCTGTCCCCACAGGCCCACAATGACCTACTGCGCACATACGAGGCAAAGCTGCTAGCCTTTGGGATCCCCTTGGACAATGTGGGCTTCAAGCCTCTGGAGACAGCTGTAATCGGGCAGACACTGGGCCAGGGTCCCGCAGGACTCGTGGCTGCACCAACGTAGCCACCAGACTGCTGCATGCTACAGAGCCTGCAGGCATCACTGTCCAGCTGATGACCATTTTACACCAAGGACAGAAAGTTTTTGTTTTTTTGAGTTCATCAGCAAATGAAGTTTTCCATGGTTTGCTTATTTTTCTCTTGCCTGCTTCTGTGGAGGAGACCTGTTTGCAGAACCTCACCCCTGGCATCATGGTTGTCCCCTCCCTGGTTCGTGTCTGGTCTATGATGTGACCACCCCTTCCAGCCTGCCCCTGACTTAAGTGGCTCCTCAGAGGACCGCTGGTCAGTCTGGCCTAGGGTGGTGCATTGTTCCTAGCCCAACGCCCACAGCAGCTTTGCAGCTGCCAGCCCTGACTTTATTGACACTTGAGTCATGGCTGCCCCCTGAGGAACTCCAGGGGGCCAGGAAGGACCTCCAGGAAGCCAGTGAACCCAGTACTGCATAATGAGTGAGGAGTCCACCCCATTGAGGGCTGGGCAGGCTCAGCGAGTGTGTGTATGTGGGGTAGATGGCCTCCCCTGGTCGACTTTAGCTTCCTCAGTAGGTGGTGTAGGACCATGGGCTCAGCAGCAGGGGCACGTGGAACTTCTGAGTCTCATTTGTAATGGTGAAGACAACCTGAGAGAAGCAGAGATGGCACTGGAAGACAGTGAGAGATCACAGCACCCAAGCTGTGCCCCACTGCTTCCTGGGAGCATTTAGCAGCCCAGACTGTCGGGTGGGGTCAGCTAGAGCCTGATGGGGGACAGGACCCCTCCAAGGGGTTGAGGAATCATCATGCTCCCCCAGAGACAGTGCCAGGGAGGCTGTAACCCCAGGCCTGCTGGATGTGAAAAAGGCCAGGTTTTTTGATGGTAGCTCCAGGTGAGGGGAGGCAGCAGGGCAAGATCCAGTGAGTTGAGGTCTGGGCTGAGATGAAAACCTGTCTACAAAGGCGGGTGAGTCAGTCATCCTTGGGCTGGCCTCCA
>RJWT010013030.1:0-22024 GCA_004365215.1 Cuniculus paca | reverse complement strand
AAAGGTGGAGCCTGCAGGTAGGAGATGATAAGGAAATCTCTCTTTGGGAATGCAACTACAATGATGAGTTTCAGGAGACTTCGACTAAACCGCAAAGGTCTCAAATCAAGATGTGCCTGGCAGACCCAGCACCTTTTCTCACAGATAAGCTCTTCCGGGCCACTTCCCATGGTCTTCTCCTTCAGTTTCAGTGACTGTCTCATGTCTAGGGCAGAAATGACTTGGACAGATGAGGAGGATTGTTCTGTGATAGACAGCCTTTCATTTCCTGCTCAAGTGCTCCCAGCCCAAATTAAACTTGACTTTGCCCATTCACCACAGTCACCTGCTCTCTGCTGGTAGCAATTCAATCCAGGGTCCAAAGGAAAAATGACTCTTGCAGTATAGCATGGATTCCACTAACTCCCAGAAACCACAGGCAAGAGGCAGTATGTTCTCATCTTTAACAAAAATATTCGGTGGAAAAATACAAAAGTTAAAGGAATGCTACATTTTCTCAACAAATCTTATTCCTTACACAAGACAACACCACTGACTTCTTAAAATGCACTCCCTTCAATGGTTTCTTGTTTTAGTGATTGCTAAAACTTTAGCTTTCCTAAATTAGACGTGAGTATGTGTGGGGAGGAGGAGGCTAGAGATGTGCTGTGTGGCACAAGAAAACATACCTTTAACATTTTTTCATTCTACAGAGGCTGATAGTAGGGAAATGAATACAGTTAGCTTAGGAAACGAATCTTAATTTCTTCTTCATGTACTTTAATTTTCTTTTAGAAAGTGTATGAAATAAAGGCACAATTTAAGTGATCCTTCAAGCAGTTGAATTCACTCCTACTCTCAACCATTCTCCAAAAAATCAGACAATTTATTCCTCAAGTTGGAAGCCTACATTTAAAAAGAGATCCAAAGATAGTGATTCTAAAAAAAAAACATTTGATCCCTCTATTTGATTTTGGTCTAGATGAAAAATTACAATTGGATGATACATCTTACTTTCAAATGCATAGGAAATTCCACTAGTTTAAGTGCTGAGATCCACAGTTCAATGTCTACTTGTTCTTGACTGCACATGAGTATAAAACTCCCCCCACCAGCCTTGGTTATAAAAACACTACAACTCTTAGCTTGTAGACACCCAAATAATGTCAATAATCTCCTATCATGTCAACTGGTACAAAAACCTCCTATCATCTCGATCTCTATCATCACAACTTCACCATGAAGAGAATGACAGTTATTTGAAGTGTTCCCAAGGAAACGTCCCTTTATCCCAATCTGGAACCCTGAGTTTTTCCTCCCGGGTCTGGGTGTCACTTATTCATCATCGCTGCTGCTGCCACTCATGCGCTTGGAGTAGCGACACATCCATGATGGTAACTCTTATGTTCATGCTTCTCAACCCTTGGGCTCCCAAGAACCACACATGGTCAGAACCAAGCTAGGATACAGGCTTCTTCCCAAGTCTTGGCTACTTTTGGACACTTCAACCTACACATTTACATTTTGTCCTCCGAGTGGTCCAACTTCTCTCAAGTTGGTGCTTCTATCTGGCCCTCACTCTCATCTAGCAAAAGAAATTCAAACTAAGGTGAAAGATCTAGACAGGAAATCCAGTTCATCCAAGGCCAGAAGAACTTCTGATTCCTCAAAAAGATAAAAGCAAAACATAACACAGAAACATAATTATCCTCATTGGAAGCCAATACTATACTGAACAATAATCTAATTAGAAAGGAAATGGAATAGAAACAAAAGTGAAATTTAAAGAATAAAATTTTATGTCACCAAGAAATTAAATTATGACAAGCTTGTTAAGATTCCTAATTATTTTATGAGTATCATCCAAAATATAAAAATAATAACAGTGCCAAACATTTACTAGGTACTAATTATCTGGGACTGAATTATGGTCCTAATGAATGAACACATAAGTACTCACAGTAGCCTTGTGAGATAAGCACTGTTTCCAGCACCAATGCAGAGAGCATGAACTGGGGCACAGAGAGGTTCAGTCACCTGTCTGGGGTCACAGAAGCAGGCACGGATCAAAACTTCACCACTTTTCACACACTTGTCAGATTCAAAATGGGATCTACACTCAGATCCCTCCCTATTGACACAAGTGTCTTGTCTTGGTTACTTTTCTCTCGTTCATGAGAAAAAAAACCACCTGACATCCAAAGCTAAAGGGGGAAAGGTTTATTTATTACACAGTTTGTAGAGGTTTCAGTCCATAACCCATTGGCTCCAAGGCAGAGTGGCATGGCAGAGGGGCATCACAGAGGAAAAACAGCTCATGGGAGGCAGAAGGTAGCAAAGCAAGCAAGAGACAATCACAGTTCTTTCCATTCCTTATGTCTTATCCAGGCTACTTAGGGCAGGTAGCACTCACCCTCTTAATCTTAGAGCCCTTGAGCCTAGCATCGCACCATGAATCAATCCCGGTGTCACATACTCTAGATGCAACCACCTCTGAAAAATCCCATCGATGACTGCATGAGGCTTTGGGGAGACATCTAGACACAAGCCATAACATAACCGAACAAAGGTTTTTAAAGGCTGTGATTCAAGAATTTCTTCTACATCCTGATACAAGACTTTGGCCCGAGATGGTATGACCACAAGAGAAAAAAGTGTTAACGCTGAAGTTAGAGAGAAATAAAATATCCCATGACAATACACTGTCCCTTACATTGATTTTTTTTTTTTTTAGGATGAGCCTCACTGTGTTAGGTTATTTATTAGAACATTCTGATCATCATAGCAGGAGTGATTTTAGAATTACACAGGCTCTTTTTAGGTGTAAATAAATGAAGTGACACAGATCTAGATTTCACCCTCACTCAAAAATATCCCCCTAGCTCCCAGGCAGGGCTTGCCTCCTGGTGGGGCCTTGTTCTCTCGCCCCATAGGTCTAGGGCCAGTGGTCTGATCATCTGTTCAGAGGATAGCAGTATGCAGTGAGGCATCTAGGAGGCATCTCCTTCTGAGAGTGGTAGCCATTGTTGACTCCCTATTGTCTTATTTTGAAGTCCTATATCATTTTCATTGTTTCGTTGGGTTGGGTTTTATTCTTTTGTTTGATTATGTTATATCCGATGGCACAAGCAGCTATTTCAAAGATAGCAAGATATATTATGGTAGCCACTTTGGATTTACTATTCTCTTGTTTTGAAGTCTTTTATTACAACCATGGTTTTGTTTTTATTGTTTCTACTCTATTCTGTTCTGTTTGATTCTTACTATCTCCAAAGGTATCTGCAGCTATTTTGAAGACAACAAAAGGCATTATGCTAACTATTGTTGATTTCATAATGTTTTGAAGTCCTGTATCACTTACACTGGTTTGTTTTGAGTGGTTTTATTTTGTTTTATTTTCCTTGGTTTTATCCTCTTAAAAAAAAATCCTTCTAAATTGACCTAACTGGTGATATTCCCCTAACCCAAACGTCACTTTTGGAGCAGCGCTGGCAACGTGTATCAGCCCTGTTTGTAGGCATCTCCCTCACTTTGTTATCCCCAATGGCACTGTGCCTAGAACTCTCTCACAGCCTTCGCTTCCTGAAAAGTTTTACAGGGACTGGAGAGGTAGCTTAATGGAAAAGAGCATTAACATGCACCAGGCCCGGGTTCACTCTCCCCACACAGAGAGAGACAGACAGACAGAGAGAGACAGAGAGACAGAGCGAGAGTGAGCGAGTGAGAGAGAGATGCCAGAAGGGAGGGTAAGCGAAAGGGGAATAGGAGGAACAAGAGAGGTATCGGGATCCTCTTTCGGATGGCACTCTTTTTTTCCTTCTATCACAAATACCTCTCCTTTCCAGGAGCACAAATCATGCCCATTAGGGACTGAAATTATACCAGTTCCGTGGATGGAGCTAGGGCTCTGGTGGGGTGAAGTCCAAAGGCAGGGCAGCCAACAGTGGCTAATGACATACGTTAAAATCATAATGTGTGCCTCATTGTTTCATTATTGTAAATGTAAAATTTTACCTTTATACTTCATTTTCTATATTTATTTATGAGATATATCAAATATAGAGTTCACAGATCTTGTTTTACACGTTCCTCCCAATTTTTAAAATTACGGTATCTTAGGTGTGATGCACAATTAATGCTGACATTTTTGCTGGAGTAAGGAATCATCGTACAACCTGAAGAATTAAATACAAACCTGATGGTACATTTTCACTTTACCAAAAGAAGATACATCACTTTCATCTTATTCTCAGACAAATTAGCACTGAAAAAGTGGGAAACACCATCTATAGAAAATTCGTAGAAGTAGAGCTATAATAGCAATAGAAATGAGCAGTTCGTGGCTCTGATGCATATAATAAATTTCCTTTCAGAAATGTTTTTCACATTTTTATTCCCAATAGCTATGCATGGGACCCTTCCTGTATATCAGACATTTTTCAAAACAGGCAATTATCATTTTTACTACCTTTGCCAATTTGCTACATAAAAAGTATTATTCTGTTACTTTTGGTTACTGGTAAGACCATACTTTTTTTTGTTTGTTTGTTTGTTTTGCAGCACTGGGGATTGAACTCATGACCTTGTGCTTGCCGGGCAGGCGCTTAGACCGCTGAGCTAGATCCCCAGCCCTGTTTTTTTGAGACAGGGTCTCACTATGCCATTCAGGCTGGCCTTGAGCTCACTTTGTAGCCCAGGCTGGTCTCGAACTCACAAGGATCCACATGTCTCAGCCTCCCGAGTGCTGGGATTAAGGCGTGAGCCACCACGCCCGGCTAAGACCATATTTTTTCACATGTTCATGGGAAATCTGTATTCTTTCCTTTGTAAATGACATGCTCAATGACCTGCTCAACTTCTCTGCCCCTTTTATTCCCACAGGGGTTGTTTATCTTCTTTCCAAAATATACACTTCATTTTGTTTTACAACTCACTTCACTGGCTAAAGTGTCCAGAACCATGATAAAAAAATGCTGATGGTAATGGCAGCTTGAATTTATTTGAAAACATGGGAAACATACCATGAAATACATAACCAAATGAGTTTCAACTTCTATGTTACCTACTAACTGGGTATTGGTAGCTCAGATAACTGATCACCAAGAACTTACTCTTTTGTAAAAAAACATATTCTCATTTCTTTCCCAAGTTTAATAGCTCCAGAATCCTAAAATTCATTCCCTTATAATCAGATGATTATAAGAAACTTTCTCACTGCATTCATTCTGTTTTTTTAAAAATTCAATCAGAGGGGCAGAATTGCCAAAAGTCACCTACAAAGAGCACACGCAATTATGGAAACAGTTTGCTGCTTACCGTGTCATGCTATTTAAATGCCTTTTTCCAAAAATACCTAATTCTCTAATATCCAGTTCAGTTTAATTATCACTTTAGGAAAGTTTGTAAGTCAATGTATACACATGTACATATTAGCATTTGGGTTCATACATTCATAGCTGCATATATATACCTATGTATAATTAACCTTATTCAGTCATGATTCTCTTATTATTTATCACAGAAAAAGAAAACAAAATGAAAAATGCCCCCAAATAGTTATTTGTCTGTAGATTTTCTCCAAAATAACAGCTCCCAATTCTCTAAGTTGTCTTGTGTCATAATCTCAACAGAAGCACAATCCCTGAAGCAAGAAGAGGGAGACTGAAATTGCAGCTCACCATAAAAAGAACCGGCTGCCACATCTGTAAAATCCCCTCCTGGAGCGTGCAGCCCTTAGCCTCACATCTCCCTCCCCTATCGCAATGCAAAGCGAGGGCCATGACAGAGGAAAACCCTTGGAGATTTCTCTGGATGTCAAACAGAAAGCTTTTCCAGCACAGACCAATTACTGCTTGGTCCTACACTGAGAAGCCAAGGGCTCAGGACTGCTGCAGCCACTAACCCATAATTTTGAGGTAAGACAGACTGTACACATCTGGAGAACTTCTTTGGCTGCACTGGATTGAGTCATGGGTATTTAACAGTATTCTCTTTCTGTGGCTGCCAAATGATGGTGGATTAGGAAAAGTCCTATGAATCTGCGACCATATGCGTTGCCGCTGTGTGTAGTCTGGCACGTCCCTACTGTGTACCCACCCCTGACTCCTGCAGAGATGTACATGCTCTGCTATTAGCCATCAGCACAGAGAGTCCTGTCACAAGCTGTGAGTGGAGCCCAGACAGAAGTCACTGCAGAACCTGTACAGCAAAAGCCATGGCACCACGCCACTCTCTAGGCAATGGACCAGGGTCACAACTTCAGACAAAAATCATGTGCTTAAACTGGGCATGGAGGCTCACGCCTGTAATCCCAGCACTCGGGAGGCTGAGACAGGTGGATCGTTGTGAGTTTGAGACCAGCCTGGGTGGGCTACAAAGTAAGCTCAAGGGCAGCCTGAACGGCATAGTGAGACCCTGTCTCAAAAACACCAGGGCTGGGGATCTAGCTCAGCGGCCTAAGTGCCTGTCCGGCAAGCGCAAGGTCGTGAGTTCAATCCCTGGTGCCGCAAAAAAAGAAAAAAAAGAAAAAAAAATCATGTGCTTAGAAAGCTATCACTGCTCTTCAAATAATATGCCCCTGCTTTGGACATCTCCTAATGTTTCCTATAAAGGAAAAAAACACCTGCCACCCATAATACATTAGAAACATGTCAGGTCAGCAACAAAACACAATGTAAGAAAGCTGGATAGGAAGTAGGCTGTAGAACCAATTGCAAGGTAGTTTGACTCTGTGTATCTGAGTTTCTAATTTCCTTTTAGTTCTCTATACATACTGTCAACTATTCCTGTGCCACAATTCTTGTGTTCTCTAAGAATTCTAGTCTCACTTGGTGGCCACTTAAGATGTGAATCCATCTGCCTTCCTTTCCAAATACTGCATTAGAAAATAAAGTCAAATCCTCAATAGAATTTTATTTGAAAAGGACTGGAGATGTAGCTCAGTGGTAAATCACTTGCCTAGTATCCACGTGGCCCTAGGTTTCATCCCCAGTACTGAAAAAAATAATTTTAATTTACTAAAACTATGAAAAAACAAACAACAGCAAAAATAAATCAATAGCAGTAGATTTTGGACCCTAAGATACTTGATTTCTCATTATCTGAATCATAGCTTCATTAAAATAGCAAATGGATGGGTTTTCTTGTGCAGGGTATCTACTCTGTATACACTGCCTCCCTGTTAGTCACTTATTGGCTGTCTCTGGCTTAGGGTTGTGGTAACACAATACTTGTATACATCTATGATTTTAGGCACCCACTAGAAGAGGGTGAAATATTGCCCCAGAAGACAATAGGTGACAACTGAAATAAAGTGTAGGGTATAAAAGTATAGGGTATAAAACTGTTGTGTGTAGCGGGGGAGACAATGAAGGGATGTGCATAAATATTCGCCATAGCATCTGCTTCATGAAATCTTATAAATGTTTTCTGATTGTTACAAACTAACATGGCCCAGTTTCCTGTCCAGTCTGGATTCTTCTTCATCCTCAGTTATCTTTCTTGCTACCTTATAATCCGTTTGGTAAGTAATATACTCCCAGCATAACACTGACCTATGTTCTTCACACTCAGTATAAAGCCAGACCTACACCAACCATCTCTCTTCAGAAAAGGCCTAGCAGCCTAGTGTTCAAGTCCAGGGCCTACTTTAGTCTCCTGTTGAAATTAAAGACAAGGAAACATGTAAGCTCAGAGCCCCACAGAAGCCCCAAATCTTTGTGGCTTAGGCTACCCTTGCTGATCTTTTCTCAAGGACACTGGTTAGTACTTGCTCTCCATGGCCTTATTTCCAGATTTTTCTAGAGAGCTTTAGCAACATTAATGCTAGAATATTTAATTACAGGAGTAGTTCATGCATGAAAGCACACATACAGTATTTAAATATGGATCCAAAGGTTACTACCGGACAAGAGACTATATAGGCTGGAAACACCTTAAACCACTCACACAGAGATATACTCCTGGTGCCAAAGAAATTTCAGGTTTCTTTCTTATGCTGGATGTGGTAGGAAATTCTACAATTAATTCTGTTTTAAAGATAGTCCCATTTTAACTAACTTGCTTGGCAATAAGATTCCATAATCAGTTCCTATTCCTCCAGAGAGCTGACTGACCATTTCCACTGCTCCCAAGGACCTTTCTACCTAACAGCTGTTAGATAGGGAGCCTTAGGGAGCCTTTTTCTCAACCAACAGAGATCGATAAAGCACTTGCTGCTTTTAAAACAGATTTATGTGTTGGTCCGATTTCTCCCCCAGAAATCCTCATACATGAAATAAATTCGCGTGGTAATCCATTGTTTAATTCGACCTGTGGGAAATTCTCATTTCAAGCAGGAAGGAAAAAATTGGCCTGAAAACTACCTGGAGATTAGCTGGCATCTAGCTGATATAAGGAAGAGAGGCACTCAATAATGATTCCGGGAGCTACCTCCACGAGAACATTGACAGTGGGCTAAGAATAAAGCAAGCAGAGTTTTATTTTGAGTCATTTGGAAGTTTTCTTTATAAGAAAGAATTTTGTTTAATAAAAAAACTCCAGTACTAAAATGTAGCCCTGTCTCGGACAACTTTTATTCTTTTGCTACGTGTCAAATATAATTGTTGCGAAAATTGTATTTCAATAAATAAGTGATTTTAAGTGACATTTCAGGCAACAGTGAATCAGAACAACAAAAGCCTGTCTCACAAAAATCTAATAGAACATTTATAAGCTAACATAATATAATCCTTTGTGAGTGTAAGACAAATGTCTATCAATTAAAATATCTGCAAGGCATACAGATGTACAGAAAGACGCAACGCATGTAAGCCATATTTTGGCTTTCTCTCTATATATATATTAGCTTCTTAACTGTATATTTCTCATACATCTGGGTTTCTTGTTCAAGTTCCTGTATCTATTAGAGAAAATGATCTAATTTGAATATCACCAAAATTAATTTTTCCAAAACTGTAAATTCAGAAACTATAAATATGTTATACTGACCAAGAATGGAAAACAATCATTTACTCACTTGAAAGCAAATATTTAGTACCTAAAATTTACCAGACACTGTGTGGGCATATGGAGAAGGAGAGAATAAAATAAGCAAAAACCTCTGCCTTGTGAAGAAGAGGAAAAAATCCCATCTTCTCCTTTGTCATAGTCCAGGCTAGAAGAGAGACTCCTGGCAGTCCGAGGAGCTATGTCGGGCCCAAGGCAAGTCCCCCACGGAGCCTGGATGAACACCTCAGGTACATCTTCCTGTCCAACACAAGGGAGGCTTTACATCCCAAACTGGACTACTGTTTTTGGACATAATAGGCAATGTCATTGTACGGTATGTTAGGTGCATTGAACAGTTGCTCTGAAGGGACTTAATAAAGAAATGTCAAGTGGCTGCTCTCAAGAAATGTACTCTTTCTAAGCGTTCCCACAGCAACAACACAACAAACCATGCATAGCCAACCCATGTGCAAGATTCCAAGATCATCTGGGAAAAGGATTTAGGATTATGATGTAGAAATGTTTTTTGAATCTAAAACAACTTAAAGAAATCTCACCTCACTTATTCAATATTTGTTTTAATCATACAACTGTACAGCAACCAAGGATTAGACAACTACAGATCAATTAGTGTTTAATAGGCGGTACTTATGTGCGTGTGAGGTTACTAGCCAGGATGTACGTAACAACAAAAAATAAAAATAAAAAAAAGAGAAAGAAAAGAATTTGCAATCATATTGGAATAAAGAAAGGTGAAGTCATCCTCACTCATGCCGGCTAGCTGGTAATTAAGTGGTAAACTGTTCGGTACAAACCTTCCGCCCGACGAGAAGTCAGAGAAGAAAGGCTTTGCGAGGTTGAGGTAAACGTATCTTCAACAAAAGTTTGTGCAGGTTAGGGAGAGAGTCTGCATTGGGCTTGGCTCAGGAATCAATTCTGTGAAATGTAGCATGGAAAAGTCTGTGTGACTGAAGCAGGATTTGTGTTTGGGGAAGAAGTGCCATGTAATAATGCAGGTGTAAGAGATTACGAAAGCTCGAGATCGGTACCAGTCCATAGCCTGTAAGGAACTGGGCTGCTTGGCAGGAAGCAGGGAGTGGTGGACAAGCAAGTGAAGCTTCTTCTGTGTTTACTGCCTGCGCTCTGCCTCCTGTTGGACAAGAAGACATTAGAGTCTCATAAGAGCACAAACCCCACCATGAACTGCACATGTCAAGGGTCTAGGATACAAACTTTTGAGAATTGAATGCCTGATATGAGGTACAGCTGAGGCAGTGATGCTAGTGCTGGGGCATGTAATTTATTATGCATTAAAAATATTTTTATTACTAATAAAAAAGAAATGAAAACAATTTTCTTCCATGAAATCTGTTCTTGGTATTAAAACATGTTGGGGACTGCTGGTCTAAATGACTAGCAAGAGTCCAGACTAGGTACACTCAATAATGAGACTACAAGAACAATGGGGTAGGAGTGAACAAAACTGACCATAATAAGACAAGCTAGTCACACAGAAAAATGTTTTGTTGGGCTTCAGTGCAAAACTATGCATGATCTAGACCCCAGAGAATCCTTGCAGGTTAGGCATGGAATGTCTCACAATGCCTACAAAAGTCATAGCTCAGTGATACCATTACAAAATAATTCTTGTACCTAGATGTGCAGATCCTATGTGATTGTCGATTGATGAGTACATTCATAACACATGAAAGTCAAAATTTTGCCTCTTTCTGAAAACTGTCATGCCACATGGCTCAGGAGTGGGTACCTTGACAGAGATCAGGATCAGGGAAAATGGAAAGAAGGGGTAAAACACATTCTTTAAAGAAAATGACAAACATGATGTGGTGTCTGAGCAAGTACTGAGTATGATTCCCCAGCTCACTCACCAAACTCTCTTATTTGGATCATTCATGACCAGGTCTCATGCTCTCTTATGGTTAATACATTGTGTCAACTTGAGAAGTTTAGAAGTTTAACTGAGAGATTCAGCAGGGAGCCAGGGTTCTTACTTTGTAAATATCCTCATCCTGTGCAAAGGAAGGCAAGGATATTTTGTGAGTGTTACACTCACCCTGAAGGTTTTGGTGGAGGGGGTGGCCTCTGTACAATTCGAGGGTAGAGAAGAGGCTTGCATTTTGATCTTTTGCTCTGGCTGCTGCCTTGAAGTGCTGCCCTAGTACCATGCCACTCTACTTTGGAGCCAGCTGATTATGGACTGAAACCACCAAGAACTGTAAGCTAAATAAACCTTTTCTTCCCTAATTTTGGGTGTCAGGTGTTTGTCTCAGCAACAAAGAAAAGTAACCAAGACATGCTCTGAACATTTGCAAACCTCAAGAAACAGTGAAACCCTTCTAGTTGCCTGATGCAAGGAGGAAGGCAAAGCAATGATAGCAACATGGGCCCCTCAGAGACATGTACCTCTGTGGACTTCTCTGCTCCTCACCGTGGCTGATCTCAGAAAATCTACTCCAGACATGAGCCTTGCTAAATGTGATTTATCTCTCAGTTTCAAACATCCCGAAGAAGAAATATGGTTAGAAAAACAAAACTAATTTAACATGTTTAAAAAATTTTTCCCTTTGTACCATGAAGCCAGATTTAAAGAGTAAACCAAAAAATAAACAGAGGAGAAAACATTGTCCAGAAAAAGACAACAAGTGGAGTTGCCTCAGGTATTTTCCCCTCCAACTAATCTATATGTGGATAATTGCAAATCGACTAGGACCGTAACTATGTCTTTTTCTAACCATGAAAGTCAAATAAAAAGAAAACCAGGGGCTGGGGCTGTAGCTCAGTGGTAGAGAACATGTTTAGCATAGAAAAGAACCTGAGTTTGATCTCCAGTCCCACTTCCTCCCAGAAAGAAAACCAAATATTGGTTTCATACACAAAATACACCATGGGATAAATTGAAAATAACATTGAACTAATATGTAAGCAAACAAACTTATAAATGTATCTATTGCTTTTATTCCAAAAAGCAGGATAAAGTCTGAACATATATCCACAAAGGCTGAGTTTGGATTTTCTTAGCCACATAGCCTGATTTCTTTATGACAGCTCATTCATATACTTTAAGTTTGCAAAAACATTTCCACAGAGGGCATTCTTGTCAGCCCTAATCTTGTGACTCAAGGTTCTTCCCATTGACAAGCAAGTTGAGACTGAGAGGTTGAAAATGCCTTTCCAAGCGGATACAGCTATTGTCCAGAGCTAGAATTCAAACCAAGAGAATTTGAAATTCCAGTTAACATTTCATTAACCAGAAAGGGTAAATCATGTGTGTACTGTACAGGATCTGATTATTTTTAATACATCTATTCACGTATAGTTCCTCATTTCCAAATGAAATCTCAGAAGCTGCTCTCATGAATCTTTTTCAAAGTTGCTCAATCCGAATTAGCAAAGAGTAAGAACACCATGAAAAAGAAAAAGCTAACAAAAAACACAAAGACCCCACCTCTGACAGGCACATGCTCCCCACGAGTGCCCTACCCCCTTGCCACTTTTGCCCCCAGTAGAGCTAAATGACAAGCTAGCCAGTTTTGGGTGATTTGTTAGGCAGCAATATTGGCCAAGGTAACAGATACACATTGCTTTCTCTTAGACCCACTACCTACCTGACTTTGCTCTCTGCACATATCCTTCTTGAAAGAAGGAAAAATCTGGATGATTAAGTGGTCTACGTTTAAGAAACTAAACTCTGAAATGCAAAGTCTAGCAAGCACATCAGTAAGCCCTCAGCATAATGTAAAATAAATAAATCTCCTTCCAAAAAAATGAAAAATCTATTCCTCTGTGACTACAGCCCAGAATCAAATTGATCCTTTCATCTGATTTGACTTTTTCCCCATCCCCAATACAACCATCAAGCAATCTGATAATCGAAAAATGTTCATACGTTTCTTGCTAAAATCAATTTTCAGTGTAATAAATTGCACTGCCAGCATGATTAAAACAATTTTACCTCAATGTCCCTAGTGGTCCATACTGTAACATTAGAGATTCATATTCCCTGATTTTTCATTCTCTAGAGTGAAAAAAATAAAAAGAGAGAGAGAAGCAGAATCACCTGGTCACAGCTAGAAGAGGCAATTATCTATCTGGAGACAAATTACCAGCTTTACTTGACCAGGCATTTTTCTATGATCTTCTTTCCAAATGTAAAATAATGTATATAACTTTATCTTAATAGAAATTATTACTTTTGTTGATCTTAAGATGTGCTGCATGGTACTGTAACAATGCCAGAAACAGACAAAATCCTCACAACAACATGTAAGTTATTTTTTAAAATTTCATTTTTCACCTATGGTTCTGTCTAGTTCCTCCTCCTGCAAACGAGCCACAGCTTTCTGCTTCATTAAAATAAAGGTACACACTGAAAACAGGACTAAATAAGAGAAGAGTTTTACCATCATGAAAAATGAAACTATTTGTGAAGAAAAAAAACAAAACAAAACAGAATTTAGCAAGTAAATGACCAAAATGTTATATTAGAAATATCAACAATGAATTAGACTCTACGTAAAATGATTCTGATAGGTCTTGGTATTTTGTTTAAATTTTCCAAAGATGTTGAGAAAGCATTTGAAGCTACACACAGAAGAACACAGTAATGTTCTTTTCAAAATCATGATTGCAGAGAACGGATAATGTTTTCCATCTCTACTAATTAACAACTGAATAGGAGTAAAAATTTTTAAAATCAGTATCCAATATGCTTCGGAAATGGGACAATGATATCTTGCTGACCTAAATGTTTACAAAAGAAATAAAAAGGCAATTAGAAATGCAAAGCCTTTCTTTCTCTGAGGCCAGATACATTTAGCAAGATCAAATGGGCTGAGGTGAATGGCTGTGTGTCCCTGAATAAATATAATTCCCATCAGCTTGCAAGAAGCTGCTATCTCTGTGTGGACATTGGAGTCTAGAAAGCTATTTCCCAACTGACTCCAAATTCTATCACCCCAGGACAAACATACAATGGAATATTGTTGGAATTGTACTTGGAAAACTACTAAAAATATATCAAGTATCTTTAGCATCCAGTTTTAGTGTGCTCTCTTTTCTTTCATGGAAAATACTGCTTTCTGACAAAAGACAGAAGAGATGATGGCATGCAGCAATTCTCCAAGGGTCTTCCTTTGTTTGTTCTGGGGTCCTGTAGAAGCTGTTTGCCCAGAAGGTGCCCTGTAGAATCATTACCGACTCCAACACAGGGAAGTGTTAGTGCAGAGAAATACTATCTGCTTCCACTAAATGAGTGTTCAAATGAGATGAGCTGGTTCTACTGTGAAGACGCCCCGGTGAGAGACAGACAGCGCTGCTACAATCATTCTGGAATTCGCAGTGGTTTTCTTTCTTCTTCTTTTTTTTTTTTTTTTGGCGGCACCGGGGATTGAACTCACAACCTTGCGCTTGCCGGGCAGGCGCTTAGACCGCTGAGCTAGATCCCCAGCCCCTCGCAGTGGTTTTCTTGAAGACAGATCATGGCACTGCAACAGTTTGCCAGCCATTCCTTTTCACTGGAGCCAAGTGTCACTGCACTTTCAAGGGGACTTGACAAGAATTCCAGGTCAACGATACGCCTCTTATAATACTCATTAAGTTAATTAAATGAAGAGGAGTAACTTGAAACAAAAGTGAGCTACATGAGGTCAGAGAAAGACTGGTTTTCCTGCCACTGATTATACTGAGTCTTTCAGATCTGTTGGTTAACCATGAAATATCCATACAGAGAAAAAAAGCTCCATAGTTTTCTCAAAATTAAGACATGCAGAAAGTTTAGGAAACTACAAAATATCTTGCAACCAAAAGCAATGAAAAAGTGTGACAATATTTTAAAAAAGAGATGACTATAAAATTATATATTGAATAATAGCATGAATATCTTTCTTTCCTCAGTATACACTTTCCTCAATATACACTCTGCAAATGTAAATATAAAGTTAATTCAAGATTTGACCCAAAACAACACAAACAAAACAAAACCTAACTTAAAAATATGTTTCCCTCTCCTTGAATATTTTCTATGGAATAAGATACAAAGGGAGGAATGGATGAACAATGAAGAAATAGATGAGAAACAGAAGCAAGTGTGTACGTGTGTGTGTGTGTGTGTGTGTGTGACAGAAAGAGAGAGCATTTAAATTTTTTAAACTTATCTGATTAATTTTTAAAGTAAAATGAGGGAATGAGGGAATGAGGACAAGGTTGGTAAATTATCGTACGTGGGGACTTGAATTCATGAAAAAGAGGTTGTCATAGCTTAATAAGCATGAAATGCCTGCATCTCATATCGATCATTCATGGCAAGACCTGAAACCAACATTTACTGAATATTTCACCATGTACTCAGCACCAAGTTAGGCGTTTTCACATAGGACCTCCACACAAACTTCACTTCCGCATAACAAAGGAGGAAACTGAGTCTCCGAGGAGCAAATCAGTTTGTTTAGTTTCACCTTCTAAATGACACCAGCAAAACTAGCACTCAAGTGATTCTAAATTCAATTTCAGTTTGCTTTCTGTGAATCTAGGCTAGAAGGACCAAAGAAACGAACATGAAATCCTAGGCAACAAGTTTACTTTGTAAGTGCCATCGTACTGCTATTTCACAAGGGGATTCTAGCAAATACAATTGGAAAACCAGTCAGAAAATTTGTGGAACGCCATTTTTATTTTCCTTTATTATAACCTCCAAAGTTGGACTTTTCTTTATTCTATATGTATTTACTGAGCATATGCACTATGTGACAGGGATTATCCTAGGCATAAGGTAACAGGAGGGGATGATTCAGAGCTACAAGCAATGCCTAGAGTCAGTGTGGTAGGACTTACGCTGGGGAAGCAATGGTTGGTGTGGACTTGGATGAGGGTGTTATGGTTTAGGTTTTGATGTTACCCCCAAGGGCCTCATGGATTCAGATATGGGGCGTTAGGGCCATGGAGGTGCTACAGTTGACTTGGGATCAGAGAAGCATCCAATGGGAAAAGACATAAAGTTGAGGTCTAAGGAAGTGAAAAGGATAAGAAGAAACAAGGGGCCATGAATTTCATAGGAAGTTTGTGCTTTATGCTGAACTCAATGGTGCAGCCATTCGAGAGCTTCAAGACAGCAGACAACACACCTTCGTACTGCAGAATGATACTTGTGATTGCAGTGGGGTGAAGAAATTGGGGGTAATGACAGGAAGATAAGGGATGAGGATGTTGGGGCAGAGTGAAAGAGGACAACATTCAGAGGGGAGGGGAGGGAAACCATGACTCAAACTTAGCCATGGCTGCGATTGATCGTGTGGCCGGAAGTGATGAGACAATGTCCTCGGGGAGACCAGACTGGGCCAGGGAAAGTGCACTCACAGAGGGAACAATTTGGAAAGGGAATGAGGAACGAAAATTCTAGAAAAGCTGAGTTTGTGTATCTACCAGGCAGTTCACAGCATAGAGGAGTGGCCTGGGCTACATACAAATTATTAGGATTTCCAAAGCACAGTTTTGAAAAGCAGTATGAACCAGACTTTGTTCCCTTCCAACTTCCTTACAATATGAGTAATTGTTACAGAAGCGATTATTTAAATTTATATATTTTCCAATTTTTGTCAAAGAAAAGTTATCACGCTGGGGAAAGGGGCTTATCTGGTGCTTTTGAAGAGCTACACTGCAACCCTCAAATGACCATTAATAGCTTAAAGCTTTTGAGTGTGGCCATTCCACTTCGCGAAGAGAAATTTGGGAAAGTTGCAGGACATGACCACACTGGAGACTTCTAAACAAAAGCCTTGGAGTAAAAACATAATCAAGGAGTAATAAAACCTACTTTACTTGGATACTGATTCCAAAGACAGCCCATATAATGCAGACTTTCTAAAGTGCATAATGGAAAATGTGCCAGGAACATGGAACGGTGCAGAGATTCCTTGTAGCAAACAGATGGTGGCTAGGAAAACTGTGAAATTTAATGAGCCTAGAGTAGCCTTGTAAGTGTGCCAGGCTCAAGAGAGTGATAACCAGATGCCACTCACTGGCCCCATATTGATAATCTGCTTTCGACTTTAACAGTTTGCACAGATGAACAGCACATTCTCAGGGTGCTTGGAAAGAAAGACCTTGGCTGAGTGGTAAGTACCCAGGACTTTCAGAAACTTTGTTTTCAATTTAAACTCCTCATCTATGTACCTGAGGGGACTCTCCTGACCACCAGCAAGAATCCAGGATTCTAAAGCTGATTTTCTTTGTTACCCAGTGCTAAGTTCTAGCTCCATTATCAGGAGGAAAAAGAGGGGAAGTCCTCTTTCCAAACCAAACTAGACATAAGATATGTGAAAGTCCATTCCAGTGCTTTGAACAGTTCAATTCTGCACAAAGATTTGGTTAAAGTGCAAACTGTTCGCTTTGTTGTGTGCTAGAAGTATCTGCCATCATAGGGTATATTATTTCCATTTGTATCAGTTTCTTACACACTTATATCCTAATGTTACACCCAAATCCAAGTGAAGTACAAATGTATTCACACACAAGTGCACATACATAGACACACATATGCACAGAAAGTTGTAAATGAACAGAATTAAAACCACAAGACTTTTTCAAGGTTTACTAAGATCAAAACTTTCCCTTCAGCCAAGTTTTTGGCTTATGTATTTTTTAAACAGAGATGCAAATGGATCTTTGTGATTTAAAAAAAAAAGAAAAAAAACAGCAAGGTAGAAAAATCAGACAAATGTTGAAGACATTAACCTGCATGACAAGTTCTGCTAATCACAGCTATCATCTGGGCCACTTTGAAGTTTCTTCCAAACTGGTTTCCAAGGGCTCTGCTCCAGGAGTTGGACATACTTACCAGAGATGGATGAAAGCAGTTTTTATGCCTTAGACTAAATTGTTGGTATAAACATAGGCCACAGCTGAAGAATTTCATGAATATAGACATAGTGCAATTTATATTTGTAACCCAAGGAAATCCACATGATCCACAAACAACCTTACAACTAGCACTGCTGAAGTTGAAAGAAACTAGGATCTATGTTTTAAACCACACACATATACAATAAAAAACAAGCAGAATTCATTGTGACAGTAGGCACAACAGGATGCCGGCATATGGTATACCCAAGAGTCTATGCACTCATTTATTCAATGCTAAACCTACAGAAGGTACTGTTCAGGTGATGATGGTACAAAAATTAAAGGCTGCCTGCCTGCAAAGACCTTGCAGTCTGGACAGGAAGACGGGTGATGGATGACTCCAATACAGTGTGCGGGCTTCTAGTGATAGGGGGGAGGTGCTGCGAGGAACTGGAGAGGTCTCAGAGGAGATAAATCTAAAAGATGTACAAGAGCCAGCCAAGAACTTACAGTAGCTGCTGTCTGAAAATGATCCTTGTTTTTAATGTATACAAGACCAGCCTAAAACTCTGGCAAAACAACAGCGGCCTTGGTATCCTGGCTGAAGTCAGCAGCCCCAGCGACTGCTTCCCCAGCTGAATCCGTTTTATAAAGTGTGGTGCTGCAGGGGCTGGCTTTCAACATGCTCAGTTCTTTCCATCCCTGTTTCTCTGGCCCCTCAGAGACAGACATCCGAAAAAGGACAAGTTTCTATTTTGGGGATATAGCAGACATACACTGAAGACTCCTTTCTGAATATTAAACTATAATCCTTCTCCATTAAGTAATCAAATGGCTAAAGTTTCATCACAGTAAGCCAGTGGAAAAATATAGCTGTCTTAATATTAAGTGTGGTTTGGCTGATCCACTCACGTTAGGCTTATTAAGACCCGCAAATCACTCCACATTTTCTTCTAGCTGCACAGGAACTGAGTATAACCAGCTTTTTCAAATATCTCCCATAATTACCTTTCAATAACTCCTTTCCTTGGCTTAAGGTCATTAGAAGAATGAAGAGCTTATGAGCAATCTTCAAGGGTTTTAATTGTGTTAAATAGTAGAGGGGGGGAGCAATGAATGAGGTAACATGTACTTTTCACTGGGCCGCTCTTTGTATGGGCAACTGGGGTAACAGACTTGCCTCCACTGCGGCTAAAGCAATCTTATTTTCCTCCCACATCCCTCATCTGAGGACAGTAATGGTTTTCCAGCTGGGATAAAGTCTAAATTCTCAATTCCCTGTATCCATCTCTTCTCCAAGCTGTGGACACACAAGAGAAGCTGTTCAGGGTTTGTCCGCTTGTGGTATACACCCCGCACCATGCCCCATCTTCCCCCCACTTCATGCACAGGAGGGCTTTTGTGCAGCAGTCTCCCTATTCATTCTTCGGAAGCAAAGGTCAGTTTCAAGCCTGCCCCAAAATGCACAGCAAGACTCAGTTCTTCATGCCCAGGGAACATGCTGGACTCTGCTCTCCACTGCACTTGACTCATTTTGGGGACATTCCCTGTCTAGATGTCTTTCTCACCCTTCACAGGTAGCATCTGGATGGCTTGACCTAAGTCTTTGGAAGTGAGCCACAGCGATGGCCACCATTTTTCCAGGCCAGTAGGGTTTCTTCCCTGGCACTGAGGAGGAAGCTGTGCTGGAGACGATGGCCAGAGAGGATGGCAGTGCCTCTCAGAGAGGAACAGCATGTCAGGAAAAAGCCTCTGCAGAGTCAGGCACTACGTGTCTTTAGAGCTTGTCTATAAGTGGCTTGTCAGGTTTGTTTTCAGCTCTAACCTTTATTCATGGGATGGGGGAGGCATGGTAAGAGTACAAAAATTTCCCAGAGCGGCACTGTCCAGTTTGTTACAATAAACTCCAGTGGAGACCAGGCCTGAAGGACTCCTGAGTGGACACAACCAGTCAGCCCTCACGAGTGCTGGAAACCTTGCCAACCCGAGTAAAACCATACTGCTACTGTTCCTTATAAATGCCTGCACTGAACGAAATAGAATTTAACCTGGACCAATCAGAAGCAGTCAACAAACCTGTACTTCTAGAAGAAGAGGCTTTCCCCATGGGATGGACCAGATGAGGCAAACTGTAGGACTGTAACAAGCACGCGCTTCTCCACTCTGCCTCTGTGTCCTACGGAAAAAGGCACCGCTTTCACTCCCTGGGCGGAGCTCATGAAGAGCATCTGGCTTGGAGCTGCCTGATTCATGAACCAATCATCATTGGCTCGACTAAACCGTGGCTCAGTTTACCTTCATAACAGGCTGCAACGGATACAGCAATATGTCTCTAACCAAGATGGTGTTCCCTGGCAGACAAGGGCCCTATAAAAATTGGCACCTAATTAAATTGGGGCATCAAGGGTCCTTTTCCACTATGCTGTTGTAGACTTGTGTTTCTCTCCTATTTATAGTGAAAACTTAGTGCAGAGGTTTTGCCTTCCCCGAGGTTGAAAGCGTGCCTGGGTCTAAATGTCAGACCAGCTCCCATGTCACTGGGCACTGGGGGGTGAGAAGCAATCAGGCTTCAAGGACACAGGAAGCTGCTCTGTTGGGGGAGTGGCTGGTACTGGGAAGTCACTGAAGATCAGGGACCATTCAACTTTTTCCTAGGGACACCTTTGTTGGTGAGAATTTGGTAGCCAAAGAGAACAAGGGTGGAGTAAACTTGCCCACAGAGGACCTGTTGTTTTCAGAAAAGGAAAGGCTAACAATCAACCCAGGATCAACCCTTAGGCACTTCCTATGTATGCCTGGTCTTTACTCAAAGCCTCTCTCAGATGGCAACGAATTCTCAGGGCAGCTTCTGTCTCCTGCCTTTTCTCTCTTGGAGAAAGAGTGTCTTCCTTGTAACCAGTGCCATCGCCAGTTGGAAAAAGTTTTTTATTTTTTTTCTAAATTTCATCCCCTGCCTAATCATAATCAAACTTTCTGTTTTCTTTAATGAAATAATTGTTTTTAGGGTAGAAGAAGGAAGTCAAGTCTGGCAAAGAACTCAGACTTGAGTTTCTCATCCTCCAGCTGTCTAAAAACACAAGGTTACTCAGTAAGTTTATAATAAACTCAATTTAGGACATTCTAGAAATCTCCCTCCCAGGGAAGAGTACTGGCTTTAGATTTGAGCTTTCATTAGAAGGTGAGAGGTGGTGGAGAGAAAGGTCATTGGTGATGTTGAGGGCTAGGGACAGACTTCATCTCTAGAACTTGGCAGGAAAAGATACGAAGCAATGCAGAATGTCATTCCACCATGTTGTGAAAACCAGAATTGACAGGGAAAAAGCAAATGGAACAGGACAGCTCCCAGTGGTTGCATCTCCCAGTGGCACGATTTGTGTATCTGAGATGTAATTTGATGTATTTAGCAACTTAATCAACATTTACCAAGCTTGCCCATGTGTGAAGGCCTCTGAGGGCAGGAGCTGGGAGAAATCCAGAAATCTACACAGTGTTTGGTTTGTATTCTCAGGAATCACCACCCAGCTGGGAAAAGCAGACAGGTACACTAATAGGCATAATCCAGGCAGCCTACACTACAAGCTACCACGAAAGTGATAAGCACCAAAATATCATTGGTGCCATATCAGGGAAATGGTATTTCCTGTAAGAATCTAATTTTTCAGAAGTCTGCTCTACTATTCAAACTGATCTTTTGAAACCAATATTTCATCTTTGAGCAATAATAATTTAACAAAAGTCAAGGGAGGAATTTTAAAGAAAAAAAACCTCAGGAAACAGAAAATGCATACATCTGTGTTTTGCGTATTATCTCATTTCAAGAAATTTGTATTGGTCACCTTCTGGGAGTGGGCCAGTTCTTATCTGAAGGAAACAAGCAGACGATGCATGAGAATTTTCTCAACCCCTCAATATGATGCGCAGTGCTTAGGATGTGGGCTGCGATCTTTTTTAAACACATCAAGACTGAAAGCAGGAGGATTGTTAGGAATTTCAGGCCAGCTCCCAAGTGCTGGGATTACAAGGGTGTACCACCACCCCCAGAATGAATGTTGAATATTTTAAAGCTCTTAAATGCATCTAAAACATTAAATGTATGATGTAGTAGTTAATTTGACCAAAAGGATCTTTAAGCAGTCTTATATCACTTAAAATTTGGTTGTTTGGTTTTTTTAAGCCTCTTTTTGCCATCCTCATTCACACA
>RJWT010013029.1:0-22021 GCA_004365215.1 Cuniculus paca | reverse complement strand
CGTGACCTGCGTTGTGCACCTGTGAGCTCCTGATGCCTGTGCCCGGACTGAGTGAGGACACATTGGCTGCCGCTTTGTGCGGTTCCTTTATAAACACGAGTTCATCAGAGAGGAAATCCGAGCCTCTGCCCGCCCATCCATCAGCCTGGAGGTGTCTGGTATTCACACTGGGGTTTATTTTCAGGCGCTGTCTGGCACAATCGTGGCAAGCCCAGGTCCAAAGTCCGTAAGGTAGAGCAGCCGTCAGGAGCCCAGGAGTCTGAATATCCAGGCTGGAAATGCAGGCAGGGTTCCGGCTCTGCAGTGCTGAGGCAGAGGGGGCATTTTCTGCAGGCACCTTGAGCTTTGCGCCCGAAGCCTTCTGCAGATCTCATGTGGCCCGTCCTCGGCATGGAGTCAGCCGCGTGACTCGAAGCCCCCGGCTGCCGGCATCAATCACGCCTAAAATACCTGTGCCCTGTGCGACTGGCCAGAGGCTTGATGCTTGGCCCAGGTGACAGACTACGCCCACCAGCGCGAGACACCAAGCCCTTAGACTCCACTGAGAATGAAGGACTCTAATTTTGGCTATTATTATTTGCTCTCAGCAACTCAATACTCGATATCTAATGAATTGTTTAACACACTTAATAGGTTTTCCACGTATATGGCAAATTAGGTCATTGATACTGGAATCTGGTACCAATGCACACAGTATTATCTGCACTTCAGGCGCCCCAAAACTTGATCAGCAGCAGTATTTTATCTGGGTTAAGATTTAGTGAGGTGTTCTGTGATTTTAATTTCTATGACTTCATTATTTTATAAGTCTTTTTAGTTAAATAAAGGGTTTTTTTTTTGGTAATAAAGTAAAGCCTAGAAACATGAGAACGGAAGCATTTTAACGGTTTCGACTTGGAATCATTTTCTATTCGTGTGCTTTAATTTGAAAGTGCACGGCCCCTTGCAGCCACTTTGAAGCGTCCTCTGTGATTAGAAGCCAAGAAAGTTGCCTCGAGAAATCCCATTTTCACAGAATGTGATTTTTCATGGGGTTTGTGTTTTCATGGATAAAATAATTGTGGGTGAATTTTTCTTTTTCCTCTTTCAGGCTTGCTTATAGCAGACTCTTAAAAAGATTTCTAAAAAATCAGCAATGTTTATATATTTACATTTTTCTATGGTTTTGTTCAGAGAAAACACTTCTTTCAACCTAAATCAATGCATGGGTAAAATTTTGACTTTTGCCAACAAAGTGCGTTGCTGAGATATTGTAGCACACTTGTTTTTTCTGTAGGAGTCCCTGGACGTCAGTGTGGTAGAAGTGGACGTTTCTAACCCATCAGAAGGTCCTACAAAGCCATTTGGACAGTGTGGTTGTCATTGGAACCAGTGCGTACACTTAGAATAAGCAACGTCTTTGTTATTGGAAGACACTGGATTTTTTTTACCAGGCATTTTTGCCAATTTCATGGCTCTCTCTTATACCTTTGTATAACTGTGCCTTTTGCATCCTGTTCCTTGGCTTACAATAGGGTTGGCCCAACTCTCAGGCTCTTCTGGGGTGGAGAGCAGCCTCCGCTCCTTGTCAGGAGGCCCAGGGGTCCTCAGCACCCATGCACGAAGGGACTGACATCTGTTTGGATTCCCACACCCAGAAGAGGGAGAGAACGATGAGGAATTGCGCTGCCAAAGAGGTCTGAAATCTCCAGAAATCATGGATGTGTGTTAGGAAGCAGTTGAGTTTTAGGCTGTGTGCATCGCTTATTTTGTAAATAATTTGGCTGTTTCTTTTGCACTTACTGACACACGACTCTAACTGCAAAGCAGATGCAGGATGCCACCAGATACACCGAGCCAGCTCTCTGATTTTCTCATCTGTTGATTCGGCTGGTGCTGGTATATGGACTACTGCTGAATTTCTGAGAAATTGCAGATGTGTTTATAAAGGGCTGATGTTGGTGAAAGAGTAGAAGTAAATCTTATTCTTGATGCCACTGTGCCTTGGAGCCACCTGACTCTGTCCTGAAACCTCTAAAAACTCTGATCCAAAATAAACCTCTCTTCCTTTAACTTGTGGGTGCCAGGTATTTGGTCCCAGCAATAAGAAAAGTAGCACACTTGTAAGTACAGGGATCTCACAGAACTTTGTGACCATGGGATTCCCTGTTTTAAAATCATGATCATACAGAAACACAGTTAGCTCATATTTTACCTTATGTTTTTGGGCTTAAAGAAAGGAAATACAGAGTGATCTCCTTGGGGAGAAAATAATCAGTTGCATAGGACTTGCCTTTGTACCCAAGACTTTATTCCAAAATTGTGTCTTTTCACCAGGCCCTGAAGCTCTGGCCTGCTGGGTTATTATACAACCTCTGGAACGCAGCAAGCCAGTGGGAAGAAAGAGGAAGAGGGTCAGATCGTCTCCGTGCAAATCCTCACTCTGTTAACTAATTACTGTGTCCTTAACAGAACCTCCTAACCTCTCTGTGCCTCACTTATTTCATGTGGAAAATGAGAACAAGAACAGTATACACCATAGTTTTGCTGTGAAGAGGAATTCAAAATTTACATAAAATATTAAAAACTGAACTTAGCACGCATCAGTTTCTTAACGAACTGAGTGATAAGATGTTAGATAATATTCAATATGAAGCCCTAAGATACAGAAGGAATGTAGAGTAAGAAAACACAAGAAACATTTGCAGGAAATAAAGATGTCAAATACAAATGTAAGTCCATTGGACAGGACAGAGCGGAGAGGACCAATATCTGAAGAATGAATCAACAACAGTTTTTCACAATTGTTGAAAAAAAGTCAAGCTTTGAATTCAAGAAATGTTTTGAAGTTTGCAGAAAAGATCACACACACACACACACACACACAGCTTGTTACAATAAGATTATTGAAATCTGAAGTGAGGGCAAACTTTTAGCAGTCTAGCGATAGGAAAATAATACCTTTGTCAAAAGAGCCATAGTAAATTTGAGAGCGTTTTCCATGGATGCTAGGTGAACTAGGATGTGGAGTTAGAATCTTTATGGAAGCAAAGGAATATAAATGCTGGCTGAGTGTGCAGGACTCTGGAGAGACAGAGGCAGGGGGTACATACTGGGGGGACATTTCTGTATGTAAAACCCAAGTGCATGCAAGGCTAGCAGGTCTACCTTGAAAGAACTAAATACGTAGTTTTATGCAAACAGAGAGAAAACAACATAAAGAAGAATGGGGTGGTGTATTACCTGAGTACATTTAAATGAACATTGGCTGAGGAACCCAATAATTGACAAAGGTATTTATACATTTGAGGTGTAGGTAAGGGCAGGGGCAGAAGGCATAGCATGCAATCAAGGGTGATAAGACCATAGCATTTTCTCTGAAACGTCTAAGTTTAAATTCGACTCCCATAAGTAAATACAGCATATTGAGGTACCTAAGGACATAATTAAAAGAATTGGAAATGAGCTAAGGGGGGTGGTAGAATGACAAAATACATTTAACTAATCCAAAAGAAGGCAAGAGAAATCTAAGCAGGTGTGTGGAACAAATGTAAGGATAACAGATGCAGAATCAAACGTGTAAGCTGCTAAATTTACTACAGAAGAACCAAGTATATCCTTTAAAATACAAAGAATGCCTGGATGGTGAATATATAAAAGAAAACCCAGCTAGGTAATACTTACAAAAGTCACTTAAAATGCAAAAGTTTAGAAAGGGTAAAAGTAAAGTCACGGAAAAGATGCAGCTGTGTTAATAATATGTGAAAGACGCTGATATAACCAAACGGATATAGGCGAGGCAAGTGGAGTTTCAGTCAATAAAATTTATTAGTAAAGCAAAGGGATTGTTTTTGTAATGATGAAAGAGCTACTTCACGAGGCTGCAATAACAATATTACAGTGCCTGACAACATAGCTGCAAAACAAATAAAGCAAAATTCATAAATAAACTGGTAAAACAGACAAACCAAAAACCACGGTGGGAAATTAAACAAAATTATTTCAATAATGGATCCAACAAGCAGAAAAAAGTAGCAAGACTGCAGAGATTTTGAACAAAATGAACAAGGGTAGCCTAATTGGAATACATAGCAGAACGCATCTAACTCTTAATGTATTCACGGTTTTCGAGTGCACAGTGGACCGTTTACAAAAACTGACTTCAGCTGGAATGGAGAGCAATTCCAAAAGCTCTCAAAAACTGGGAAAATTTTGCATGTGAACTTAGAGCATAAGGAAGTAAAGGTAATAATCAGAGGCATGGACACAAGAAGGAAATCCTAAGTACTTGGGATTCAAATTGTGTCATTCAGAATAGCCATTGATCATGGAAAGAAATATATTGAAAATGAAATAGAAATCTGTTGAGTTAAAAAATAATAAAACAGAAGATACTGAAATTTGTGGAGTGAAGCTGAGTCCATGTTTAGAAAGAAATTTATGTCTTGTAGATCTATAGCTTTATCTGGATCTAGATAGCTATATTTAGACTGAGATATATGTTTAAGCTTCCATGTCTGCATTTAGATGTAGAGATACACATTGGCTTTTAAAACATGGTTTAGGTGTCTACAGATATGTATATTTAGGTACAGAAAATTTGAAAAAGATTAACAGTGTAAACAGTACATGTAAAATGCTGAGTGTAAAAAGTTTCACTGAATTCAGTTTTTAATCTATTCATATCTTTGTTTTATTTTATTTTTTGGTATTTTGAGACAAGGTTTTTCTCTGTGGGTTAGGCTGAGATTAAACTCACTGTGTAGCCCAGGCTGGTCTTGAACCCACGGCTGTCTCTCTACCTCAGCCTCTTGACGGCTGGGATCACAGGTGTGTGCCACCACACCCCATGACGTCTAATTTTTAAAAGAGTAATAATTAAGGTCAAAATTAGGAGAAAAACAGCCAGTAGTCCTAAATAAAGTAGGGATAGGGAGAACACAATAATGATAAGATTAAAGTTAAAAAATACAAACAATGGAACAAAACCAATGAAAGGAAAGGTAATACTTGATAAATAATAATAGAATCAGTAGGCTCTTTGCAAAACTAAAGGTGAAAAGGCATGAATTGCTAATGTCAGAAAAGAAAAATGAATAATTGCTCCAGGTCCTAGAAAATTTTAAAAAAGGAATACAGCATATTATAAAAGTTTTCATTATAAATAGGAAAACTTAAATGAGATAGATATTTCCTGCACAAAACAATACTTATCAAAACTGACCAAGAAGAAATTCAAACTCTGAATGGTAATATTTCTATCAAATCAGTTAAATCGTTATTAAGTTCTTTCCAAGTAGTCTGTAAGCATGCGTAAGTGTGAACTGCTTCAAAGACAAGAATGAAATAACAAAAGACTTGTGCAGACTCATATAAGGAATAGAAAATGAAGAGCTACCTCCTAACTCATGAACAAGACCCCTATGGGCATGTTTTCAAGGCCTGAGAGAGATGTAAAACAATGGAAAATTGGAGGCTAACCCCAAGTAAACTTAGACAACAAATTCTAAACAATTACTAGTAAATCAAACATAGTAACATAAAACAACATCAAATTTGGCTCTTCCTTTATTTTTATTTTAATGTTAAGAAAGCAACTAGTGCATTTCATCACAGTCACAGAACAAAGAACATCATATATTTGGTCACTTTGATAAATACAGCCCCCAACTAGATACATTTCATATCCTCTAAAGAGATGAAGTACAAAGGAATAGAAGAAAATATTTGTAAGCCAGTGGCCTGAATCTACCTGATGCAGAAGCTCCCCACCTCCTGGATCTTGGACCTGCTTGTTAGGAACTGGGCCTCC
This sequence comes from Cuniculus paca, assembly GCA_004365215.1. Lineage (NCBI taxonomy): Eukaryota > Metazoa > Chordata > Mammalia > Rodentia > Cuniculidae > Cuniculus > Cuniculus paca. The sequence goes on along the minus strand of RJWT010013029.1, from coordinate 16,230 downwards.
CAGCAGGTGGTGAGTTGCAGGCACCTGAAGGAAGCCTCATCTGTGTTACAGCCACGCCCCACTGTGACATTACCACCTGAGCTCTGCCTCCTGTTGGACCTGCAGTAGCATTAGATGCTCACAGGAGTGTAATGCTACTGTGCCCTGTCCACTGGAGGGATTTAGGGTGGGGGGTCCTTTGAATCTTCCTGAAACTCCCCTCTCCTTCTCCAATCCGTGGAAAAATTCTCTTCCTTGAAGCCAGTCTCTGGTGCTGAAAAGGCTGGAGAACAAAGACCTAAAGAATCCTAAGACCTCTTCTCCCATTGTTGGAGTCTCAGGGATTGGACTTAACCTCCCAATCTAGAAACAAAGAGATTTAGAAACTCAGCAAAAGCAATTTAAACAGCTCTTTTCAAATATCAGACAAGAGTCAAAACAAAGTTATGATCCCAAAGAGATGTGAGTCCCATGCTTAGCCCGTAGTTTGTCCTGGAGAGAATTTCTTTCCTTTTTTATTTTCCTTCCCCCTTTCCCTTTTCTTTTGTTTACCTTTTCACTTCCTTTCTTTTCTCTTTTCTCTCCTTTTGTGGCACTGAAGATTGAACATAGGGCCTTTGTACTAAGTTACATCCCCAGACTTTTATTTTAAAAAAGGTTGAAACGGGGTCTTGTTAAATGTGTAAGTTGTCCAGGTTGGGCTTGAACTTGTAATCTTCCTGCCTCAGTTTCCTAGAGTGCTGAGATTACAAGCATATGTCATCATGCCCCGCTTCTGAAAGGGTTTCTGGTATATGGGTACAGTCATGAGAGATGCACTGACAGTCTGGGGTGTGTCAGAACTAAGTCAATGGAGCCTGGGATTTGCAATGCTGAGAACACCTTGACTTTGTAGATAAGAACTCTAGGAAAGCACAAAAGATCTCTAGGAATGCACATTCAGTCACCTTGGTCTCATGTTAATCATGTGCACAGGGAGTGGAGTTTCATAAGGCCAAGCAAAGAATGACCAAAATCCTGTGAATAGAACAGTTCTGAGAACTACTCAGAGCGGGGGACATTCAAGTTCCAACCAGCCCAAGAGGAGGGTCCTAAAGATTGCATTCAGTAGAAAATCTTGTGGGCATACCTTAGCACCCAGGTTGAACTACCCTTGGTATGAAGATTCCTCTACACCTTCTCTGTAAAACTTAAAACAACCTGAACAGTTCAAGCTGGACTTCCGGTAATGGGACTCCCAGCAAAACACTCTAAAGGAAGGTCACGCAGACACAGCATCACCATGTCTAGCATTCAACCAGACTGACAGAGGTTGTTAAAAGCAGGAGAGTGTCCCACATAATTGGGACAAAAAAAATCAGTCAGTAAATATAGACTCAGGATTTATGCAAATGGTCAAAGTACAGAAATGAGAGAAACACATTAAAACTATGCAAGAAAACATGAAATATTGCCAAAATAAAAAATAAATTTCATAGATGTCAAGCATATGATATTTGAAATGAGTGTTTTAGTAGATTGGATTGATAACAGATTTTCTGAGACTGCAGTAGGAAACATGAGTGGACTTGAAGATAGCCATGGAATAGATGTGAAATGAAACAATGAGAGAAAGAAGGCCAAAAAAAAAATGAGCAAAATTAACCTACGGCACAATGTCAAGCAATGCTTGATATGTATAGTCTACATTCCAAAAGGGAATAGAAGTTCAGGAAAAACATTTGAAGTGTTTGAGGCCACGAATGGTTAGAATTTGATGAAAACTATAAGCTCACAGGCTTAAAAATTCTCAAGTTTCAAACTTGGTAAAATACAACTGTGTACATGCACACATATACACACACCCAGACACAAGACGTAATACAATGATGTTGTTGAAATCATTTATGGAAAGAAAAAAATTGAAAATAATCAGAAAATAAAAGCAATAAATTGCAAGGAAATAAAAATAAGAAAATTACAGATTTCTTATATGAAACTATGAAGGCTAGAAGACAATGGAATAACAGAGGTTGATGTGCAGAAATAAAAATGTAATCTTGAATTCAACCTACACACTACAAAAGTACGCTTCAAAAGGCAGACAAAACAAAGACTTTGCCAGAGAGAGAAATGGAAGTGTTAGTCTCCTGTGGACTTTGACTACATGGACCTTACAGGACATTTTTTTGGTGGCTGATGCCAGACAAAAACTTGTATTGCCCTGAAGGAATGAAGGCAACAAAATGGTAAATATACATTAAATTTAAAATAACTATCATTGTGTTCAGCTTAACTATTTACTTTTCAAAGCACAAAGGCTATGGTGTTTGTGGCAAAAATAGTGCAAGATTATATCTATGTGAGTGTTTTTGTAAGAGTGTGCAAATCTCCACTGAAGTGCATGTTTTCATTGTGCTCTTTTCTGTGTGTCATACGTAACATCTGTGCTTCAAATACAATTAAAATGGTACTGTGGTAGATGTGCAATGTTTCCCCCATCCCTCTGGGAGGAGTATACTTAGCCAATTCATCAAAGGGTGGTGGTGTGGCCATTTCCACAGTGACTTTAAATGCTGCTCAAGCTTACTCCACCTCTCTTCTCCACTATGAGCACAGCAATCCTTAGACCAGAGCTGAATCTTCAATCTGCATCCTGGACAGAGGGGAAGACTGCAACCTGATGCCAGATAGAGCTGGACAACTATGGCTCAGCCACAGGCTAAGGGTAGAAGATAGTAATTGTGGTTTTAAGTCATGGAGGTTTTGTGGTTGTTTGTTACAATATATCATTGGGAAAAAATGCTGACTGCTACAGAATCTAGAGTGTAGAAAAGGAGTATTCCTGTAACAGAAAGCTGAAAGATGGTACTTCTTGGTGTAGCTTTTGCAGCTGGGTAGCAAGAGGCATGAAAACTGAGACTAGGCAGCTCATTGTATTGAGTAGTGCACGATTTGGCAAAGTACTGGCCTGTAGTAATTTGTAAGGTAGAACATGTACCCAGTGAATTTGTGACTGTGGTCAGAGATAGTTCAGGAAAAACCATATTGGTGTCAGCTGAATGTTGCTGATTTCATTACAGGGGGGTTTACAAAGAGGTTAGGAGCTAAGAGAATGAATGGTGGAAACAGAACAAGAAAGATGAGGAGATCCTGGACTTCAAAAGTGTATAAAATGGACTTTTCCCCTAACCACACCAGGAGTGTGGCCATCGGACATACCCAGGCTGAGTCAAAGACCAATATGAGGCCATGAACTCTGCCTTTTCAAGACACCCAACCCAAGTAAATTGCCCCTAGCCAACCCTTTGGGTTAGAACAAATGTTTCAAGTGTGTGGTTCCCGAGATGCCAGGGGAGTTCAAAGTGCCTCTCCGTAAGGTTGGAGATGTGCAGGGCTCCCCGAGCCCCGCAGTCCGAAGGGAAGAGGGACCAGGAGAAAGCAGCGGCTCCACCCCTTGCTTTCAGAATCTTCTTCCTTCAGCCTGGAAGAGGAAGGGTTAAGGCAAGAGCTCTCTGAGTGAGAGGCCAAGAGCCATGGACAGTGACACAGAAGCCAGGCCTGACACCAAATGTGACACTCCCTGCCCTGGGCCAGGGGAATTCAGGAGAGCCACCTGGATTCCAGGATGGCCTCTGCTCTCCTCTCTCCCACCCACTTCAGTGCTCGCACTGGAGGCAGCGTCCAGCCCCAAGTCCATGGTTCTTTGGCTCCATGGGAAGTGAATGACGTTTATGTAAAATGGCTGGGTTTCCAGGCAAGCAGAGTCCCATCCGAGGCTGGGGTGAGGCCAGGGACAGCATCCGGGAATCCAAGCACCACACATGGGTTGGATCAGTCTTATGGTGTGCTTCCCGGGAGACGGAACAAGCTGATGGCCAACAGGGAACTCTGGTGATGGAACCACTAGTCAGGGAGCGTGTACTCTCCTTTCTCACACCCTTCCCCCTCCTGCCCAAGGCTCTTTCCATATATTCACATTGGGCGCGGTCATCTGACCTTCCTTGGCGTCTAGATTGTGGGTACAAAGGCAGCCTGGCACTTGCAGACAAAGCTTTTAGGAGGCATCACAAGTTTCCCATATCTGTTTTGCACATCACACTCCACTGTGAGGACCCCAGAGCCTGGAGTGCCTGGTGCCCGGGTCCTGGAATCAGAGCGTGTGAGCGCAGGTGAGCATCACTTTCCCCGGAGCTGAGCCAGCAGCCCGCGTGCTCCTGTGAAACTGCCTTCTTCTGTCACATGACACTGAGGTCCTGGGGTCCTGGGTTTTGAAGCATTGCAGCAGGGGTGCCAAGTGACAGAGACGAACCTGTGGCACTGAGAAGGGGCTCTCGCTCAGCGCTGTGCCCTGGATGCACGCCTGCGCCGGGAGCAGACATGCTGGAGGTAAACAGAAACACAAGTGCAAGGTAGGTGGACCAACTCTCAGCTGGTTACATCAGAGCAGAGAAGACCCTGGAAAGGAAGGGATTAGCGGAGGAAATCACAGAAAAATATTAACACAGATTTGCCTCGAAATACTTAAACTTCTGAAAATGGGGAAACATTCATAAACTTCAGTATCACAAATAGAATAAAATGCCTCTACCAGGAGGATCATTTCACCCGCATGGTACAGTTGGGGACCAGAGGGCGAGACGACTCATGCGTGTGCGTGTGCAGGGCAGGTGCAGGCAGCACTGACGCCACGCAGCAGCCTAATTCACACGGCTGGCTTCGGGCCAGCGGTTTCTATGTTCTCATGCTCCTGTCCTCGCTGCTCCGTCCGAGGAGGAGCCAGCCTTATCTCGTGTATTAAATTCCACACGGGCAGCCGCCTTCGCGGCACCAATTGCATCTTTCAGCTGAATACTGGAAGCTTCTTCCAGGGTGGAGAATACCAGGATTTGTGACTACCTACAAGCAGAGATGGGAAAACAAAATAGTGTGAAATTAAGTTCAAGTCTCAGATTGTTCTTGCACAAGGACCATCCTGGAAATCTCATTCACCGTCACCACACTCCATTTTCCGCAGCATCCAGACAAGGGCCGAAGTAAGCAAACACTCCAGGTGTCTCTGCCTGGAGCTGAAGTCTCCCAGACAGCGGGAAGAACTCGAGGACCTTTCCTGTTGTCTGGCAACTCTCAAAAACAATACGGCAAGCACAGCTTTACTTTGGGTCAAGCCAGAGATTCTCCCCAGGGTTTTGAGCATGGCTGGCACCGGAACGGCGTGGTGACCGGAGACAGCCAACACACTGGGTAGAGGAATCGGGGGTGGCTCACAGTCTCCAGGGGGCCCTGCACTTCTGCCTCCTGGCCCTCAGCACGAACGTGTCATGGGGGTCAGCCTGGATCTGGGCTGGAATCTGGGCTCCTGCAGGTGAGCTGCACCAGGTGTGCCACATGTGCTGAGCAGGGTCCTCAGCAGGAGCCCTGTGGGGATGGTGGCTCCCTGTCACTGCAGGGTGGACAGCTCAGGTGCAGGGAGGGGAGGCGCTGCGATGAGCAGCACAGCCAGCAGACATCCTGGTGGACAGACTGCCCAACAGACCCCAGTCTGCGGTCCAGGGAGTCTGGGAGGGGACCTAGTGGGGGTCTGCAGAGCGGAGCTGTGTTAGAGGTGAGATACACCCAATAAAGTGAGCACAAAGGCGGCGAGTGCTCCGGGTTTCCTGGGCGACCTGAAAGAAGGTGACCACCCTTAGCTGCAGGCCCAGTTAGGCAGCAGGAGTCTCCCAGCACGTTTCACCCAGCAGACTGGGCCTCTGCACTGGGGTGGGGCAGGGTGTCCCCACAGATGGCAATCTCTCATAACCTCTGTTTCATTCATGATCCCCGATCGGGCCCCTCCCTGCCTGGACTCTCCCTGGCACCAGGACTTCCTGGAAGCGAGAGCCCACTGCATGCTGGGAAAGCAGCTGCCTATCTTGGGCAGTGGAAGGGAAATCAGGAAAGATCCTCTTCTGCCTGAGTGCTTTGCATAGGAAATGGGTGTCCTTACATCTGGGCTTCCCGTCAATCACCTGCTCCTGTCTTCACCATCATTTCCCTTCAGGGGCCTCTGAAAATAGCCCGCGCTGGCCGGTCTTGGCACTGTCTTCAGCCTGCACTTGTCAGGGATACGATGTGACAGGTGGGGTCACAGCAGCTCAGTGACGGATTTCCAGCCAAATGAGAGCTCACGTTCCAAACACACAGGAACACCCCTAGCAAGTAGGGTTCGTGGGTGATTTGGGGGCAGTGCAGAGCTCCTCATGGGCTTCCAGAGTTCCCCTGGGCACCCCTAACATGTCACAGCATAGCCTCCAGTGGACTGTGCCTGGCCACCACCAGGAGCACAGGAGCAGAGATCCCCCATGAGAGCAGCAGGAGCCACATCGTGTCCAGGACAACTCAGGGTCATGGAGGAATTCACAGTGGGGACATTTGGAGGGTCGGCACCAAGGTGGCCGTGCTCAGCTCCCAAGCTCCTCGCTGACGGGAGAGAGACCTGACCATTCTTGAATCCAAATCCTCCAGGATGGCGACACTGAGCCCCTCAAAGAGCCTGCGTGTAAACACAGCTCCCCTTCCAGTGCCAACCCTGCCACCCCCCCCCCCGGAGGACCTCCTAGCGAGGGGCCAGGACCTCACCAAGGAGCAGGTGGCAGGGTCAGTTCTAGGAGACCCTGGAGAGCCAGCGCCATAACCCAGCCCCATCCAAGCAGCCACCCTGGCCACCTGATCACCTTGCAGGCTCGGCCTGCCCTCTGCGCCTGTCCATCCGTCCATCCAGGCATCTGGCTCCGGGCGGTTCACACGTAGTTGTCCCTCCTCGTCCCACCACACAGGAGACGCTGAAGCTGCAGGCCGCGTGCTGGCTGCATAGGCCGCATTTTCTCCTGTGTGACAGCCTGGGGTAAAACTTGATTCATCTAACCACGAAGTAGAGCAATGGCTGCAATCGGCATCTGCTCCCTGCCCACGGATTCCACGCATGAGACCCTGCCTGCTGAGCCTGACTGGCACTCACGCACGCTGCAGCTGTGACTTGGCCGTGTGCGGTGGGACAGCAGACGCAGCCCGACTTTCCTTTCCTTTCCTTTCTTCACAGTTTGCTGGCAAAAGGCTGCTGTTGCCGTCGAGGTCAGCGGCTTCTGTACACGTCCTCCTCTTCATTGTGTGGAGAACTCGCAGGGTGCCGTGCACAGGAAGCGCTCGCAGCTCCCTGCAGAGGAGCCCAGGGGCCGCTCCTCTTGCTGCCCCAGCCACTTCTTTGTCCTTGTGCTTCAAAGGAGAATCATGGCTTCATTCCACAAGACGCACCATTTGACAGCCCCAAGTCCAGTTGCTACTGCATTCACCTGTGAGTGCAGCCAGCACTGCGGCTTACATTCAGAACAGAGTTGTTATCCAAAAAGTAATCCTGTGCCATTCGCAGCCCCTTCCTGCCTCCCTTCTTATCCACCAACCACCACTGCTTGACTTTCTGCTCTATGGACTTGTCATTTTTCCTGTTCCCTCAAAGCACGATTGTTGGCTGTGTGGCCTTTGTGACTGGCTTCTCCCACCTAGAAGGAGGCCTCACAGGCTCACCCACCAGGTAATATGTATTGGTGCTGCATTGCTCTTTCTGACCGCATAATATTTCACCATGTGAGGTACACTGGGCTGTTCCCATCACTGGGTTGTTAGGAATAACGCTGCTTCCAAAGTGCCCGTCTGGGCTTCTGTGAGAACGTATGTTTCGACGTGTCTGTAGTTCCTGGATCCTATTGGGACAGTGTATGACACTTTTTGGAACTTTTCATGGCATTGCTTCACCCCCAGCAGGGCGTGGGGCTCCAGTCTCTCCACCCTGTCTGTGTGTGTTCACTGCATTGTTTTAACTGATGACTGGTGTGAGCCAGGGACTCACACCCACCGCCTGTCTTACTCTGTGCCCGTGCAGGCGCCCTGTGCAAGTGAGTGCGCTCACTGCCCATCATCTCCCCCACTCCGCCTGCCACCCCTGCTGCCCATGCCCCTTACCCCTCACTGTGGCCCCTGCTTCTCCTCTAGGCAGCACCTGCTCCAGGGCTGGGAGGACAGGAAGTGGAAGCGGGGACAGGAGAGACTCACTCAGGGGATGCAGCCTGGGCAGGGGCAGCAAGAGCCGGTCCCCTGGGGCTTCAGTACACCGGGTGACCCCGGTCTGGGGGTGCTGCTGGCAACTGGGCTCCAGGCGGGGAGGCTGCCCAAACGCAGCGGCCTGGCCCTGCTGAACTCTCAACGGTCAGACGAGGCCGGCGTCCCCACCCTCCCCACACGCGTCCTGACCCTGGCCGCCACCCGCTCGGTCCTGTGGTTGTATTTCACTCTGTCCCCGTGTGAGCTCTAATAAGGCAGAGACTTTCATTTCTTTGTTTTGTGTGAAATTTGTCTCTTGTGATTTATTGATTTTCTTAAAAGAAAGGCAAATCCATTTTTTAAAAAAATTTTTTGCTGCTTATTTCCAAACACTTGGGTCTGGGACACACAGAGCAAGGATTCTGTTAAAAGTGTTCAGAAATGTTTCCAAATCAAAATCAATAAAAGTACACGGGGTAGATTGTTGAATGTTTCAGGGAACAAATGTAGAAAGGGACCTCAGCCTAAGCTTTGTGACCCGAGGGCAGGGCGGGGAGGCCCAGGCGGCCCAGCTGCGCCCCACTGTGAACGAGTATGATACGGGGACTCACGCTTGGGCCGGGCCAGGCAGTGGGGGCAGCATCCTGCACCCCGACAGCCCACTGCATCTAGGAAGCCCGGGTTCATAGAACAAATATGAGGAGGCCCAGGAAAGTGAGCAGCAGCCAGCAGACAGGGGAGAACCCCAAGTTCTGTGTCCCCAGGTCATGGGGCACACCGCTCGCTGTCCTCTCCGGGGCAGAACTTGAGGTGCTGGGATGGTTCATCGCCGATGAGCTGTCTTAGCTCAAGAAGGGGAAATGAACTCAGATACAGAAGACTCAGAGCCCCCAGGTTCTCTTCTATTTGTTCTCTCAAGCTCCAGGCCCTTGGGCAACCACATAGTAGCAGCAGCTGTCACTGGAGCCCCTAGGTACCATGCCTGGTGGTGTCCGCCTGGACATCGCCTTGGCGAGCTACAAACATCTGAGAGGTGGAGCAGACAGGGCTTACGCTGAGATCCCGGGCTGGCTGCTGGGTGTGGGCATGTGGGGCGGATCTGGACACAACCGCAGAGGCCTGGAAAGCAAAACTGACCCCCAACCACAGCCAGCCCAGAGAGGGCAGTGAGGGACACGGGCTGCCTGTGTAAACAAAGCGATGGCCTTCTGCAGTCTCCTGGAGCCTCAGCCCAGGACATCCAGATGTCCAGGGTGTGATCCAAAGTCACTTGGCACTGGAAGGAACAGGAATGTCTCAACTCTCCCCGGAGAAAGGAAATGTAGAGATACCGCTACCAAGATCACACGGTTGCTGGCATTGTCTGACAAGGACTTGAAAGCAGCAATTATGAAAATACTCCAACACGTCAACACAAACACCTTTGAAATCAGTCAAAAATCAGAAAATGCAAATTGAGGCTCAAAATAATCACACAAAATAAAAAGAAACAGGCTCAACAGTAGAAGAGAGATGGCAGAGAAAAGAATCGATGAGCACAGGGATGGAAAACTGAAATTATCCCATGTGCTGCACAAAGATAAAGATTGGAACAAATGAACAAAATCCCAGCGACTGAGGGACAACAGCAAGAGGTCTGGCACGTGTGTCCTTGGAATCAGGTCAAGGAGAAAGGGTGTGATTGATGCTAGGAAAACACCGTCCAAGAAATGTTTGCTGAAAACCACCCAAATTTGGAGGAACATGTAAACTAACAGAATCACAAAATTCAGCAAAGCCTGGAGAGAATAAACCCCAGTAACCCATGCCCAGGCAGATAATGAAACTGCAGAGTGCTCGGCGCTCGGAGGTTATTGAAAGCAGCCAGGAAAATTGGTGCCTCCCGGATCGGGCAGAGCTGGGCGGATGACTGTTCTCACTCAGAGCCTTGCTGGGAGGATGGAAGTAGCTTAGCGTTGTTAACTGTGCTGGAAGGAAGGAATTGTCACCCCAGAAATATCTATCCATGGGAAATGTCTTCAGGAATGAAAATGAAATAAAGACGTTCTCAACAAAAGAAAAGTCTGAGAACTCATCACTGGCAGAATGACTCCCAGAGGGCCCCTAGAGGAAGGGTTTTAGGCAGAGGGAAGGGTGGCAGGTACAGCTAGCTGCATGTCGCTGTTTCCAGGTCTGTAAAGTATGTTGGAAGACAGAGAGTAGGAACTACATGCCCTTGTCCAGTGGGCTTTTTGCAGATGCCCTATAACATCTAAGGTAATTACCATTGAAGAGAGGGCTGGGCCTTCTAGGCAGGTCAGCTCTCTTCAACCCATGTTGCCAGCTAAAATGTAATTTCTAAGCAGACTGTAAAACACTAAGTATGTTGGCATCTCTGGCTTTCAAAATTAATCTATGTGAAATGGTGTAGAGAAAAACACAAGAGAGAGTACTAAAAATGCTCATGTCACCCAAAAGGAAGCAGGAAGAAATGGATGGAACAAACAGAAAACAAACAGCAACATGGCAGAAGTAAATGCAAATATATTAATTATTGCTATCAGTGAAAGTGTTCTGCAGAGACCATAAGGACAGGGGTTATTAGAGCTGTTAAAATAACAATTACTCACACGCTGCCCACCAGGAACTGACTTCAAATAATGGCACAGGTACAGTGAAAGAAAAAGATGAAAAATTTACCCACCTGATTTTCAATTCCAAAAGCTGAGTTGGGGATATTAATATCAGACAGAATGGACTTCAGAGCAAGTAAATTGACCTGGGGTAAAGCAGAATAGATAATGATTGGAGAGCTGGCTCACCAAGGAGACAGAGTAATTCTAGATGTGTCTGCATCTGACAGACAGCTTGAAAATATCTGTGGCCCAAACTAAGAGACAGAAAGGAGAAATCGGTAAGTTCCTCATGATCCCCAGAGATGGCAGTGCTCCAGAGGTAGTGAGAGGTAGAACTGGTGGAATATCAGCAAAGGCACACACTGCCTTCAACCCTGCACTGCATCTTGTGTCATCTGCAGGACACTGCTCAAGAAGGGCAGGGACATGTCCTTCAGATATGCATGGGACACTCACGGAGGAAGATCATACCTAATCTGTTTTCTGATCTTAATGGAATTAAACTAGAGGCCAGCAACAGAAAGTTAATAAGAACACCTGGAAATTAAACCCTTCTAGATAATATTTGAACCATAGAGGAAGTCTCAAGGGAAATTAGAAATGCTTTTAACTGAAGAAGAATGACAATAAAACATATCAAAATTTAAAGAATATAGCTGAAAAAGTGCCTAAACAGAAATTTAAAGTATTAAATGCTTATCTTAGAAAAAACAAAAGTCTCAAATGATTAAGCTTCACCTAAGGAATGAGGGAACGAAGAGGGAAATAAAAAAGATCAATAAAATTAATAAGCCTCTTGTAGGACTGATTTGTCAATATAAGACAGAAGCTAGAGTTAGCAATATCAGGAATGAGAGTATTCTGTAAGTAAATAACATGCATCCTGCAAATATCCACATATTGAGGACACACTACAAACAACTATGCAGATACATTCCACAACTTAGACAAGGGCCAAGTCCTTGAAAATCAAAACTGTTAAAATTTACCCAAGATGAAACAGAAAACCTAAGTAGTCCTGTAGCTCTTAAGAAAGTTGGGTTTGTAGTTAAAACCCTTCTAGGAGATAAATCTGCAAGTCCAAGAGGTTCCAGACAAGGTCTACCCAATGTGTGTGTGTGTGTGTGTGTGTGTGTGTGCGCGCACAGTGGGGGACACTGCCAATTAGACACAATTTCTAGAGGAGAAGGAAATACACCTTACCTTATTTCAAGAGAAAAACATGATTGTGATACACAAAGCAGACAAAGCGCACGAAAGAAAGAAAGAGAAACAGAAAAAAGAAAAGAAGGACAAAAAGAAGACAAAAACAGAACCCCACTTTGGATCTATATTGTTCATATGCACATGTGACTATCGCAGAAACCAGGCCAAACACAGGAGGAAACAGGACCAACAAGGTTTAGGGGGCAGTTTATTACACAGGTGGGCTTCTGACTAGGATCGCTCCTAAAGAGTGTGAGCCCTGTCCAGTGGGCTTCAGGGCTTTTAAAGGCAAAGTAAGTGGGGTGGTACATCAGCATTTTTGGTGCATATGATTGGAGGGTTGAATGACATCATGAGCTGTTAGGGGGTCTGAGCATCTCAAGTTATGTTGTGAAGGTATTAGTTCCACGAAGTCAGTAAAGATCACCTCATGTTACATTGCAAGGCCATTGACCACACAAAAGTAGTAAAAACAGGGGTTACACAAAGAAAGGATTGTTCTGTAATCAGGCTTGCCCCAGACATATCCTCTGGGTTTGGCAGGCATTCTTTGGGCTTTCTTAGCAGGCTTTTGTTTAAAATCTTAAATCCCCTTCATGACAATATCTTCAACAGTGTACTAGCAACTTGGATTTGGCAATATGTATCTCCATCAGTTAGAGTTTATTCTAGGAATTCAAAACTGGCTCAACATTTAAGTAAAATCAAGAGTATTAACTGTTCAAGGAGCAATACCACTAGATCATAATGACATAGGGGAACAAAACTCCCAACCTACTAGATGTCATGTATGAGTTCATGTTCTCTAAAATCCAAGGATGAATTTTAGGAACCATGGAGGTTATGAGTAGAATATATTTATTGAGAGAAAGAAAGCATCTGTCTGAGAGAGAGACAAAAGGGGTCCTGAGTGGGTTGGCAAAGACTCTGTCTTTTCTGGGGATTTTTATAGAGTAAAACCACGAGATGAGATGGATCCAAGATGGGAAAAACCTGAGAACTTGCAAGGCAGACGGGCATGAGGTGGGACAGAACCAACAAGAGGAAGTGCTCGGGTAAAACTGACCAGATTGGGGGCCAATGGGAAGCCAGTCATAGCTTAAAGAGCAGTGACTCGCTCTGTAGGGGGTGGGATGGTGACTCTTGGCTTCCTCAAGGAGATCCATACCTATTTACAGTATCGATCCCCGTTGTTTATACTTAGGGTGTGGTTGCACTTGTTGTCTTTTGTCTTGAGATCTGGCCCACAGCAGAGGTATCTGTCTCCTTTGAGGTTGCAAGATATCTGGTCTTCTGCACTGGATCCTTTGAGGGCTCAGTCCTGTCTGACTGCCTATAATACTTCTAACTCATCTGCCTGGAACACTAAAAGATGAATTTAACATGAGTTCAGAAAACAAGGTCAACACACATATGCACACACACACAAACTCACACATGCGCACACATTCACACATACACATGCACACACACACACTCACGCAACACACACACACTCTTACACTGGTTTCCATGCTTTAGAAACCAATGATTTGAAAACCCAAACTTAGAAAAGATGCCATTTAAAATAGTTCAATACTCTGGTTTCTCTTTAGCTCATATTAATTTTTACCTTTTTAAAAATAGTTAAAAAAGTGAAAAGCAGAGACATAAATATGACCCAACACGAGCAGTACTCAAACGCTGAACAGGATGAGCTCTGATGAGGATGCTCAAAGAGGATGAGAGGGCACCCTGCCTGGCACCCTGAGGACCAGACTCTTCCTAATGCTTGCCAGCCAGGCCGTTCCAATTCAAATCTCGGCAGGATTCTTGGTGGTAAAGACAAGAGAATTCCAAAATTTACATAAAATAGCAAATTAATTAGGCGCAAGTTTTTTGGAAATGTGAATCTGGGAACTGCCCTGCTAGATTATGAGACTCGCTCTTCCTCTCCTGTAATCCAGCACAGTGGCACTGACAGGGGACAGACACGGACAGACACCTGCCACTGGGAGTGCGAAAGAAGCCTGCACAAATGCACGGGGGTGAGCAAAAGTAAGTATTTAAATATAAAATAACCTCCCAGTAAAAGACACACTGCCAAGAGCAAGACGGGTAAATGTGTCTGAAGCAAGGGAGAGTATCTTGACAGTGTTAATGACAATGTGTCTTTTATTGTAAAAATTATTTGTATTTAAACATTCACCATATGTTTTGAATGCTCTGCATTGATCAAATGTTTTTGGCAATTTCTGTCAAATAAAAACATGAGACTGCATCCTCATCCACTTTCCTTACTGGATCCGGCACTGTGTGACTTCTAGCTCTTCCCCAGTGTCACAATGACCATGAAGGGAAACGTTTTGAGTTGACTCAGGACACTGAGGTAGCCAGGACAGTGCAACTGATGACACTCAGGAAAGAGGGTTCCACGGCTGCTGCAGACAGTGGAGAGAACCAGTGTGTCTTTTAGTGCACTGCATTTGTACCGTCCTTACTGATCAAATTTTTGTGACAAAGAGGAACATGGTGTTGTGTCCTCATCTACTTTATTCACCAGATCTGGCACTGTGTGACTTCCATCTCATGCATGAAGTCAAGATGACCATGACGGAAAGGAAAAGGACCAAGGAGTGGAAGTAGGGAAGACCGAAGGATGCAGAGGGGAGTAAGAAGAACTGAGATGTGCCCTGTGCAGGTGTCAGTGCTCCGCAAGGAAGACGATCATCGTGTCCTACACAGGGACCAATAAGAGAGAGAGGGAAAATGTTCAACGTGTTCAGCACACTGGGGCAGCCCTGGCAGCACCACTAAGAACGCGCACGTCCAGAACTGCCTCGGAAAGTGACCAGAGCAATGGAACAGGTGTGACCAGAGTGACAGGGAGCAGAGGGGTGGGGATTCACGTCAATGTGTCTTTTATTACAATATATTTTTTAATTTAATCATTTAATGTATTTTTCCGTCACACCTCATAGCTGCTTGATTTTTTTTTTTTAAGCAGGAAAACAACTTAGAGAAAGAACTTTTTTCAACAGTGTTGCAAGGGTGGGTCATTCAGACCAGAAACTTGGAAGCTGGGTCTCAGCATCACGCCTAGTACAAAGACTGACAGACTACATCATTGTTCAACTGTAAAAGGCAAACTGCAAAACCTTCAAAAGAAACCATGGGAAGAAATGTTTGGGACCAGGACATTGGGAAAACACTATTAGCCTTGACCCCATTACTAGACATTAGACACCAAAAACACAGTCTATAAAAGATAAAAAAGGTCGCATTAGACTTCATCAAAATTAAAACTTTTACTGGGAAACACATTGTTAGGAGAGTGAGAAGGCAACTGTTATGACTGGGTGGGGTTTTCCTAAGAGCCGTGGGTGGAGATCTTGACCCTAGGACCTTTGAATGTGGCTGTATTTGGAGATAGGGTTAAAGCGAGGTCTGTAGGATGGATCCTACTCCAGTGTGGTTGGTGTCCAATAAGAAGAGGAAATTCAGACACAGACAGGATCACAAAGGGAAGGGGAGAGAAGGAAGCACCCACTCGCTGAGGAGCAAGACCTGGACTGAGCCTCCCTCCCAGCTCAGGAGGTACCAGCCCTGTCCGCACCCACATCTCAGACTTCCGGTCTCCAGGAGAGGATTTTTTTAAGAGACAGTTGTTACAGATGAGGCTAAAATGTTTGAAACTACCTCTCCATGAGACGCCTGTATCCAGAATACAGTTAATACTCTTAACAATTAACAGTAAGAAAATAAGTGCATGAATTAAGAAATAGCAAATAGACTTGGTCATTTTGCAAAAGCTAAAAACTAATCACAGGGGATTTTTACACTGTGTGTAAAACACAGCGCAAACTAAAGCTGCATTGGGAGGTCAGTACACACCTGTCGGAGCAGCCCAAAGGAAAGGTACCGACACGGCCAGCGCAGGCCAGCTGCGCCTCTCCTGCACAGCTAGCGGGGAGTTGAGCCCTTCGAGGCATAGTTTGGCGAGTTCCTGAAGACGTAAACGGGCGCGTCTCCTGTGGCTCCTTAGTCCCGCTTCGAGTGGAAAGAAAATGCGTGTTAGCACACACAGGGATTTTCGCAGCATCTGTGCTGATGGTCACCCTGCACAGAAACAAATCCAGGTGCTGCTGAGCAGCTGAACGTGTGAACTAACGGCCACGGCCACACTGCAGAACAGCGCCGGGCACTGCGGATCCACACCACCATCCGGCTGATTCCCAAGGTATTATGCAGAAGGGAGGACGTCAGACTCAAAACCTTACCTACTCTGATTCCGAAGAGCTCCCCAGAAAAGCTGTTTGAGTCTGACGTCCTTCCTTCTGCATCACGGGTCTGAAATTATCGAAAGGGCTGGGTCCATCAGCAGGAGGGCGCATTGGGA
>RJWT010013028.1:8942-22127 GCA_004365215.1 Cuniculus paca | reverse complement strand
CCTGAGTAGAGTGAATACTTGGAAACATGCAAATTGGTTGATTGATTTCAGTTAGTCATTTTCTGCTTTTTAACCACCGTTATTTCAGGCCAAAGCCATTCTGTTTGCCATTAGTCCGTCTGGTGTGTCCTCCCCCACCCCCAAATTTTAAGTTTAGAGCTGAGAGTGAGTGAAAATGAAGAACTAGATACCTTGTAGAGACTGCGGAGGGGTCCTGTGGTGAGAAAGGGAAGAGGTGGACATCTGGGCTGGCCAGGCCCATAGGGTCGGAGGTTCGTGAATTCTAAAAGCCAAGTAAGAGAACTGTAGAAAATCTGGGGAAAGTTTCCAACTTTGAGCTGCAAAAAGTGTGTTCAAAATGCATTATCAAATTCTGCAATCCTTGAATCAAATGCTAGGAGCTGAGCTATGGTGCCAGTATGTCTCAGTAATGGGGAAGGAAAGCCAAAGGCAAGCTGTTCTAGTGAATTCTTGACCAAGCATGGCCACTCTTCTAGTCGGGTTTATTCTGGTAGGGTACATTTTCCTGGGTAACTTATGTTTATTGAAAGCACCAGGGGTATATTTTACAAGATGCTGTCTATCTAGTTTATCTGATTAAAAAATTCTTTTTGTTTGTATCTAAAGAGTAACATTCCCTTTAGGACATGTTTCCTTTTATATATTTGTAAATATAAATTTCCTTCTAACAGGATTTAAAGAAGGCATTATCTTCATGTCAGAATTTCACATGACACTTCAATATTGAGAATAACAGGCAATAAATAACATTTTAAAGAGCACAGTGGACGTGGTCTCTTGAATTTAAGAATATGACACAGAAAATTACAGAAATATCAGCACCCCCTCCTGTCTATGTAAAAAGAAGCCTTGAAATTGGAAAAGATATGAGTTGTGTTTTGTAGATCGAGGGGGGGGGGTTTACTCTCTACTCTCCAAGGTGCTTTTCTTCTCAGCCAAGCGAAGGTCCTATTTGTAGAAATTTTTGGATGCCTGGAAGCAGGGAAGACTAGCACCCACCTCTTCACTTATTTCAGCGTATGTGGAGTGGCATGATACATCTTTGGGGAGGGTAAGTTACGGTGAGAATGACCTCTGCAACCTGACATGTCTCAGGAGTTTGGGGGCGCGTGAAAACAAAACCCTATCTCTTGGTTGCCTGGAGATGTCTCAAGTCTAGATGTTGTCGGGAGCAACCCCATGGAAAATGAGGAGAGACAGCAGTAATGGGGCCTGCACACTGCATTTGATTCAGCAAGGATGAATGAGTTTTCCGTGGGTCATGTGCTGATTTCAGAAAGCACTGAGTTGAATCTTGTTTTTGAACTTTACCAGAGTATGTGACCAGGATAAGATATTGTGGACATGTGGTTTGGATAGGAATGAAGGGAATAGTAATGAATAGGAATGAAAGGTCAGCCAAAAAGTACATCTCTGTGTAAGGGAAATATGAAAGGGCTTCCAAAGAATTTACACCAACAGGCCATGAGAGAGGCAACAATGTCACACCTGCATTCACTAGGGGTATTGATGGTCTGTTCTTAGGAAACCAAAACAATGTATGCAGGTAGATAAAAAGTATTTCCTTTCTTCTACCCACCTTCTCTCTGACCCAGTGAAGGTCAGTAAAGGAGAAGAGAAGGGATGGAGGAGAGAAAAAAAATAGACCACATCCTGCTCCATACTTCTAGTTTTGACACAGTGGTTAAGCCTGAGCAAGAGACTGGATAGAAACTTTGAACAGTGAGAATCAAGTTTTGATTTAAATTGAACTGTACTTTTCAAAGATAAGTGGAAAGACGAGAATGGGACTTGTTCTTTTGTATTTGAAAGTGCCTCGAAAGCTGTTGGATTTGCTCACACTGAGCTACCATCAAAGGCTAATTTGGCAGAATAGGGAGGAAAATAAAACAGCTTCACGCTTGTATTCCATCGGGACTGTCTAGAAGGTTCAGTAAACCAAGTGCAACTGCTGAGACAGCCCTTCCCAAAATCTTCACGTCATAACAAAATAGAAACAGTAATTCTACTCATAAGGCATACTGAGGCAAACAGACAAGCCTACTTGTACGTAGAGGTTATTAGAGGTGACTGGCAAGGAGTCTTCAGCTCCCTCCTCACCCAGGCCCTTCCTTAAAGCTAATGACTATGGCTTATCGTACATTGTTTTGCAGTGTGTAAGTTGGAGTGACCATGGAGAATCCCTCTTCTTATTTTATGAAAGGCAGGATAATTTTTAGTCCTCATATTCAGCTGTCTTAAGATATCAAGGATCATGAAAATCCTTTGACTTAAATTTTCATCTGCACATTAGCAAGTAGAAGCCCCCTACTCAAATCATGGAACAAATATTGGTTTGAGACACAGTGTTTTAATATTTTCAGTGGCTTTTTATTTACCTTGGATAGGACACTTAATCTGTCTGGCTTTCTTTCCTTCTATGTAGAGTCCTCATGTCATTTTAGGGCAGGTTATGTGTGATTGAACGTGTCGCAGAAGCCTCTAGACCCTTTCTATGATATCTGTTTACTCTATGTGGCAGTGGATAGTGGCCATATTGTGTGGCTACTGAATGGGATCATTCTCCTGCCACTACCTGTCCTTAACCTCAGAGCTCCACTCTTCTGGTTTCCAAAAGCATCCAAAGGAGGCATTTGTCTAGCAAAGACCTCACCTTTATCTGATGCCTAAAATATTAAAAGTGGATCTGAGATATCCACAGCATGTCAGTACTGTGTTTGATCAAATACCAAATTTTAGCTGCTATTTGCCCAAAGGTCTGGAAATTATTATCTGAAGGGAGAGTGGTATGTGTGTATGTACTGGTCATCAGGATCACTTCACTGGGTATTCACTTTTCTCAGGTAAGGAACATAGTCAAGAATCTGGGTGAAAAGAATTCATTCTTGTGATCCACCATCCATAACTCAAATAACAAATATCATCTGATATATTCAATTCCTCCTTCCTACCTTCTCTCCCACCATTTTTGTTTAGCTTCTTCTGGAAGCAGAACTTTGAGGTAGGCCTTGGGTACAGGTAGGAAGATGATCTTAGAAAGTGGAGTGTTAACTGAGAGAGTGAGATAGGTAAGGAAGAAAGCCTGCAGTCCAGAGCAGAGAGAAGACAATGGTTGGGAAAAAAATAAATTTGCTTCATTCTTGAACTTCATTGGAACTTTCCAGAAGGTTCAATTACTCATGTACACTTGCTGAGATAACCCTTCCCAAAGATTTCGTGTCATGACAAAATAAAAATGTTAATTCCTTTTGAAAGGAATATCAAAACAAATAGCACACCTACTTGTACTGAGAGGTTACTAAAGGTGACTGATCATAGGTCCTTAGGTCCCTCCTCTACCAAGTCCTTCCTCAAGAGTGATGACTATAGCCCATGGGAATTTGCTTAATAATCCTAGTGGAAGTGGGAGCTCCATCCCATTAATTTATTTCAGCATTTTTGAAAGCTGCATTTGACACTTTTAATAGTTCTCTTTCTTGAAATTATTCCTTTGTTCCTAGCCACCCTGCATTCCTGGTTCTGTTTGAACTTCTCTGATTCATTCTCATTTCTTTTTTTGGACTCCTCTTTATCTACCTGAAATTTCAGACCCAAAGACCTATCTTCAACCCATTACTGAATGTCAGAGTTTGCAGGCCCCTTCTTTGGTCCATTAGTTTTCTTATTCCAGTCTATCTTCCCAAATCTTCTTATGTATTCCCAACCTCACTCACTCTGTATGAAATGAAAGATGATTTCTAAATCTAAGGCTGAGGCTTCATATCCCTCTGAGCTTCAGGATCATATCTCCAACTGCCTGCCATGCATCTCCACTTGAGTTTCACAAGAACCCCACACTGGCGTTTCTAAAGCCAAACTTACCTACCTCACTGCCAAACCCATTTTTCTGCCCTGTCCTATTTTTCTAAGTGATGTAGAGGTACCACACTCTACCTATGTGGTCAAAGCTGAAAATCTGCAAGTCATCCTTCCCTCCAATCTGTTTTTTTTCTCACCTTAGAAAGATTAGATAACTTGGCCATAGTCACATGGCTAATATGCAGCAAATATGAGTGTAAAGGTAATTCACTTTTTATTTATTTATTTATTTATTTTTTGCGGCACCGGGGATTGAACTCATGACCTTTTGCTTACCAGGCAGGCATTTAGGCCACTGAGCTAGATCCCTGGCCCGGTAATTCACTTTTTTATCCTGTATTAGCAACTAATGAGTAGGATCTGAGTTTTCATTGTTGAATTACCTCAAAGCCTTTGGTCTTTCTGCTACCAAAGGAAAAAAGGCAAATGAACATGACAGGTATTTGAGAAAAGAGATAAGAGAAAGGAGCAAGGTGATCTTTGACTGCAAGGCTAAATCTAAAAGTAGTATGACCCATTTCACTAGTCTCTAAAACTATCTCTTAATGAAAGCCACCAATCTGAACTGCATCTTGTTGATATCCCTTTTCCTATTCCCCATCCTAGCTGTGCTTTTACTAATTATGCTTCAGGGGAAGTCATTTATTTGCCTGTATTCAAATGTAAAAATAAAACATACAACTAATTTTACATTACTGATTTTGTCAAGGACGTGATTCATTGCATCTCTTGTCCTGAGAATCCACAAGAGAAATTTCTCTCTGACATCAGTGTGAAAGAGTTGTACTTCCATAGAGCAACCAGTTCATTTTTGCCTTTCAGGCATTAATGTTTACACTTTGTCATATTTTCCTCTACATGTGGATTGTTCAGAGTTCAGAAGCTTTATCTGAGTTCCACATCAAAGTAGGGTATAAGATTAAATGGCATCTGTTCTTAGAATACCTTGCTATTGACTCCTTATTTCTAGTTCATTGCATATTAAGTATAGTATATATTACATGTAAAAGTATATATTGATGCATACATGTTTGTAGGCCACCATAAAATCTTTTTAGAATGAACAGATGTTTCTGGTGACTATGCCACACCTCCTAGCCATTTGATTTCAGCAGTAGCCTTGCTGGACAGCTCCTGGCACGAGTGTCCACTTTAGTCTTCAAAGACTTGGGAGCTTGCTAAACTGATGGAGCTCGAAAGTGCAGGGGAAGTAGTGCCTGTAGTGTATAACCATACAGCTGAGGAAGAAAATTGGTGAAGCAAGTCTCTAGTATCATCTTTCCTTCCACTGAATGATTTTGTTGAAGCCAGAGCTAACCTTGCTTCAGTTAGTTCTTCCTGTATTCTCTTACTCATTCATCTCTGTTACTTTGGGATAGTCTTTTGATCTGGGCTCCAGTTTGACTGAGATAGTGTGAGGAGAATTCATTCCAGCAACATCCTATTGCAGGGGCCATAGATACAGCTGTCTCCAGGACATGCTGGTTCTAAGGTAAGGTAGGCTATCTAAAGGTGGCACTGAATTCTTAAAAGCAGGAGGAGTTCAGGTCAAGTGTTAAGGGCTTTGAGTTTTGCAAGAAAAATTAGAGACCTCTGTGAAAATTTTCAACACACTTCTCAAAAGATGTGAAACAACTTGTGGGCTATAAAATCTATGTCTATGTCTGTAGACTCTCAGATCTTGCTATTGTTGACCTGCAGAGCATTTCTGTGCCAGGGACTGTGTGTGGGCACCACCAAGATGAGTAAGAATGCATCCCCATCCTGAAGGGACTCAGGATGGAGCAGGGGAACCAGCAAACCCCAACTCCATCACAGTAGAATAAATTAAGGCATGTTGTAAAGACTGAGTCCAAGAAATGCTGTGGGTGCTCTAACAGGAAGATATTTTTATGAAGACATTTTTCTTTATGTAATATTAACATGAAATATTGATTTTGCCCTAAATAAATAATTGAACTTCAAAATATCCAAGGAACTTATTTATTCTGCACTCGTGGGGTCCATGGTATGTGACTGGCTTAAAGGTAAGACCATTTTAATGATGGAGTCTTTGGTACTTCACTAAATAAATCCTCTTGAGGAAAGGGATTATACTTTACTGATTTCTACTTTGGAATGTTACAGTGAAATTCCCGTGTTAATAGTGAAATGGGATTTTAAAAGATCATTCTTTTCTAGACAAGATGATTAATATGAGACATAATCCCATAAGATGCATCTATATGCTTGGCATCCCAAACACCCCAGAACTCACCCCCCCCATATGGAAATTGGTAGTTAGTGGCAAAGCCAGGCCTGAAGAAGCCCATGTCAGGGAATCAGGCAGGGTCCACTGAGGCTTGGAAGGGCTGATCCAGCTGGGTGAAGTGGAAGGAGAGGAACCAGAGTTAGGGCCTTGTGATTATCACCTTATACCTTTCCCTCCCTCAAGTACTTGTCTTACACCTTTGAAGGCTCTTCATATGCTCAGCATATACTATGTGCTTTCCCTACAGCAAGCTACAGTACCTTGGAACAGCATCAAGGTCTTCATGTTTCAATGCTTAGCAGATGGCTGATATGAAGAAACATATTGCATATAACTTGAATGAATGAATCAATGGTAAATCAAATAAGAATCTCAACAGGAGTATGGCATAGAGAACATTCAGCAAGAGCTAGATGTAATGGCAGATGGATAGAGTAAGGTAACATGCAGTTTGGGGGCTGGCAGTATATATAGACCCAGGTCTGTAGACAGGAGGGTGAAGTGAAATGTCGGTTCCTATGTGGGGCTGTCATGTAGGATTATTTGGGCAAGCATGTGGACAGGAGGAGACAAAATGAGGATTCATTTAGTGGGCTGGTGGAACAGAACACAACTGCCAGGCAGCAGAAAGAAGCAAGGAAAAATACCTTGCCATCAAAGAGATTCAAGTTCTAATCTTGGTTCTTTCTTTTCCCAGTTGTGTGATTGGACAGTTGACATGATTTCTCTGTACCTCATTTTCTTATCTCTTAACTGGGGTAATTATCATGGAGATCAAATGAGATATTGCACAAGAAGCAACTAGCACAGTGACTGACAGAATAGTATTAATGAAAACATCAATAGTTTGACTAATAGCAGGATGCTGGTGCTGAGCCTTTTTTTTTTCCTTTTTTGAGGGCATCGGTTGGATTAGTTGTATTTTAATTGACACCAGATTATTTTCATTTTTTTATTAGTTTGTGTTTGTAGTACATGCATGTTACAATCATCTTGGAGGTGGGTACATGTACATGATATAACTTGGTTGCTTTTTAAAAATTATTTTCCCTTTCCTCCCCCTTCCTCCCTCCTCCTCTAATTCCTCTTTCCCCATTTTAATTCTTATTGATATTATTAATCTTAGTTCATGTTTATGGTATATGGTTTTTATATTTAATTGAAGTTATTAGTTTCATGTACATGGCATATCTTCACTTGTTTACCTTTCCTGTCTTGACCTTGGTCTGTTGGACTCCTTCCCAATAGCAAGAGATCCATCTCTTTGTCTCCTTTTATCCATCCTCTGTTGATCTCTTTGTACCTTGCCTTACTCAAATTAGAGCTACCATATGGTATTTAAGCCTGTGTCTCTGGTTTATTTCATTTGATATATTCTCCAGGTACATCCATTTTCTTACAAATGTCTCAAATTTGTTTTTCTTTATAGTCAAGTAGTATTCCATTATTTATAGATACCATGTTTTCTTTAATTGTCTGTTGACAGGCATACTGGCTACTTCCAGAATCCAGCTATTACAAATTGTGATGCTGTAAACATTGGTATGCATGTATCGCCGTGATATGATGTCTTAAACTCTTTCAGAAGATACCTACAAGGGAGCTAGCTGAGTCCTATGGAATTTATAATTTCAGTTCCTTGAGAAATCTCCAAACTGATTTCCATAATGTTTGTACTAGCTTGCATTCCCACCAACAATGTAAGAAGTTTCCTTTTTCACTCACGGCCTCCACCACATTTGTTATTTTTTAATTTCTTGATGATTGCCATTCTTTCTGGAGTAAGATGGAATCTTAGTGCTGTTTTGATTTGCATTTCTGTAATGGCCAGATTGTGCTGGGTTTTCTGAACAGAAAGCAGGAGCTGGGGAATCTATGTTGGGCAATTTACAAAATATGCATACCCTCATATCCACCCCAAAAAAGGGTTTTGAGGGAAGGGAATATATATTAAATTTCAGAAACCTTCTAGAAGATCCTATGATCTCTATTACCAAACTTTCTCCCTCATGCACTTGCATTTTTATTTCATTAAATCATCACACAAAGCCAGGGTAGGTCCCAGTGTCAGTTGGGGGGTTTGTCTACATGTGATTCCAAATTATGGGGACCAAAAAGATATCAGGACAGGTAAGAATATATATTCATAGGGCCCATAATATTGTAATGGAACCATTGAAATGTTTGAAAGTAAACTTTTACAACAAAGACAATGTTTTAATATGAAATTTTAATATACTTTATACCAACAGTATAAAAAATATACTTTTTTAAAAAATAAAGGACAGGGCTCACCAAGGTCAGAATATCAAAGGTGTGCAAAAGTCTCCACAGCAATCACACTGGAACTCTGGGGGCAGAGAACCCAGCTAGACAGCATATTAGCATGTAATCCTTTAAGTTTAAAGTGTGAGAGGTGTCTCCAGAAAGTGTATTAAATGCATATCCTTGGGCTGCACCCAGAAAGTCAGCTATATGTGTGCAGGGTCAGCTCTTTCTGAAGCAATCTTAAGGAACCTTGTAAAACCTGGACTCCCCTGAGTCCGTTGCCTTCATCCAAGTGGGGCTGTGATGGAGGCGCTGGGAGGATGGAAGCCTGCTGTATGAACTGACAAATTCATCAGAGCATTGGTCAGCCCAGCCAGAGTGTGATCGATTCAGCAAACAAGTCAATCTGATTCTGTAGCCCAAATAACTTCTGGATTGATCAAAGTTTTCTCTCACCTCCTACCATACATGTTAGGATCTCACTTAAATAGGTTTGGCTTGTAAAGAGAAATATTCGAAGCAGGTTTTTCTTTAAACTGATACAGTGTGCTCTTGCAAGATGTTACTTTGCATTTAAACCCATTTCAAAAGGTTATTTTACAAAATCATTACATGAAACTCTGCATTAAACACAGGCATTACACAGGTGACTGCTTTTGCTCCACTCTGCATGAATAAGCAGATTTCTTTAATTAAATATATGATTTCCTTTAATTACAGCAGTTAGTTAGAAAGGTGATAACTAAATAAAATTTTATCCCACAAAATTTATAGAGAACAGCGACATTAAAATAACATTAATGTTGTAGGACAGACTCAATGAAAGAGCAAATAGGCAGAAAATTGACAAATCCCTCACCTTAATGACTTGCAGCCGTGCTCTGTTGGAAGCAGTGTAATTCTTATCTGCATTTCCTTGGATTGGCTACTTTTTCCAATAACAGCCAATAGTCTTTTAATACTTTTGTTTCATGTCTATCATTATTGCTGCATGAATGATTGTCTTTATTTTCATGGTTTTGCAGAAAGTTTTACTTTGAAACTGACTCATTTGGAATTGAAGGCAGTACTCATGAGTTGATTCAGAAGCCAAACTCTAGATTGAGGCTTCTAATGATTCTACCATCCCTTTTTCATAGAAAGCAGTTTGTAATGCCCCCTCAAAACCTTACAATAAGTTTTGTAGATAAGGTAATCTACCTACATATATTTTAAAAATCAGCATAATGCATTACCTCTAATAAGGTAAAAACATAAAAGGTAACCAACTTATGATAAATTATTACGTCTTTCAAAATGCAGATGCTTGGGCAGTACTATATTAGAAGGCATAATGAAGTTGTCAAGTGCTAACACTTTTAGGAGAATCAAATTGAATGCAAAATTCTCCTGGTGTGTTCTATCGATACCTCAAATGCTCAAGTGGCATTACATGGATTCATTTGATTTTTTGAAATAATAAAGGACTTCTGGGAATGTTCCAAATAAATCAAAATACATTCTTTCCCTAATTTTCCTGGTAGCTTTGCTTCTGAAAATGCTGTTTATATAAAAAGGTCTTACAGAAATAGCTGTGTTTCTGTGTAAAACAGAATTAAATTCTAGGCTCAGATAATTGTAAGCAATATTTCATCATCAGTGGAAGGATTCTTCACTATGTGGGTGATAACCCTAATCTCTCTGCTTACTAAATATTAGTATAGTCAAAAATGCCCTTGTGTTAGCTTTCTGTTGCTATAACAAAAATCTCTGATAAAATCAGTTTAAAAGAGGAAGGGTTTATTCTGGCTGACAGTTTCAGAGTTTTAGTTCATGGCTAGCTGGCTCTAAGCAAGAAACATCATGGTGGAAATGTGTGGCAGAGAAAAGCTGCTTACCTCATTACAGCCAGGATGCAGAGAGAAAGAGAAAGAGCCAGAGAGGAAGCAACTGGTAGACAAGATATACCCTTTAGGGCTGGGGCTATAGCTCAGTGGCACAACAGCCTTCCTGGCAAGCATGAGATCATGAGTTCAATCCTGGTACCAAAAGAGAAAAAAAAAAAGTCTGGTGATCTACTTCCTTCAACAAGGCCTGACCTCCTAGCAGCCTATTCAGCCAGCAAACACATAAAAGTATTAATCTACTTGATTAAGACAGAGACCTCATGATTCAGTCACTTCCCTAAAAATCCATCAGCTGGTAATCAAGCCTTCAACACAATGCATTCTTCAGGGGTGTTTTGGTTACTTTTCTCTCATTGTTGAGACAAAATACCTGATGCCCAAAATGAAGGAAGGAAAGGTTTATTTCTTACAGTTTTGGAGGTTTTAGTTCATACCCAGCTGGGTTCAAGGCAGGGTGCTACAGCTGTTAATGGTGGCCTGCAAGCAGCAACAGCAGAAAAGCAAAAGAGGAGGGGAACATGACTCCTTCCTGCCCTGATGTTGTATGCTGGCTCTGCCCCTGGGTGGGTGTAGCACTCACATCACCAATCCCAGTGCTAGACAACAAACCAATCACAAATGTTAGATTCAGCTGCCTTCATGACTGCATGAGGCTTGGGGGGCCACCTAGACACAAACCATAACAAGGGGTCTTTTTAGTAACAACTCTATAGGTTTTTAAAACTCATCCAATGAAGATTCACTGTAATAGATGCAAAAGGGAGAGTACTCTATCAGCAAGAAAGAGAAGAGGCAAGAGGGAAGGAAACCAAAATTTATTGAATGCCAGGGCAAAGATCACAAACTTATACCTTCAATGTGATTTTGTCCTCAGAAACAAGTTTTAAAAATAGCACTGATTACCAATTCAACACAATTTTTTTCATACTTCTTTATTGTCTTGGCTAGAACCTACTTTACTTAGTCATGTTACCTTCCAGTTTTCTAAAATATTTATGTTGTTTTTCTTGTACACAGTGACTCAGTAGCAGAATATATATTTACTTGTTAATTGTCACAAATGCCCATCCATGAAATTATCTGCTTTCTCTTTTACAATAAGGAAGTTGAGGTTCAAAGAGATTAAGTAACTTTTCCAATGACATACAATTTGTTAGTTGTAGAATCAAGAATTCAAATTTATTTTTGTTGGAATGAAAAAAAAAACTGTACTCATAATAATTTCACTATTTACGCAAGCCTCGTTTTGCTATAAAGATGCAAAACAATAAATGATAAATTTATCTCAGATAAACGCCCTCCAAACTACCTTTGAAAAGATTTTTGACTTCTGACATTGATATCTGGGACAAGTGAGTGTTGTTCCCTGGAGAGGTGACACCAAGACCACAAGAGACCAAAAAACATTAAACTCGTATTGTATGCCTTTCCTGCTGAGTTCATCCAGTTTCGTTTAAGCAGCTCTATAGCATCTATAAAGATTCTTCTCCACAGTGTGCTCCTATAATAAGAAGTTTATCAAATAAAGCCTTCCACAAAGACCTTGAAGACATTCCACATCGATGACCCCTTGCTGAGTACTGATTCCTTCCAGGAAACCTGGTGAGACAAATTCACCTCCCCTTCAACAATTATATTGGCTCCAAGTCTTTCAGTTGGAGAGGGTTCGAATGAAGTTGGGTCTACAATTCATTTGACTAATCCCAGTCGTCCAACTTCATCCTAAAGAATAGCTCTTTGGGATTCAGTAATGTATTATAGAACATGATAAACAACGCATTTCCCTGAGTTTTTCTGTAATTATTTTGGGAGATAAATCTCACATGTACGAGAAGGCAAAGTTATAGGGTGAACTAGATGGTATTTATTTGTCCTGGTATTTTGGGAAGCAATAACTATAAAATTCATTTATTGAGCACCTGAGAAGTGTCAGCTACTAAGAGGATAATAGTATCATATGTATGCTTTGTGTCTCTGTATCCCTGGCCATGGCTGGTTGGACCAGGGATGGGTGTTTGACCCAATTTAAATTTACTCTTGGAATTTGGAGCTGCAACTGTGAATCAATAACCAGTGACTCATATTTCATGAAGTTGGAAGACATTTTAAAGGTTGTAGGAGAGAGGACATTTACCCCTTGAAGGGACAGACATAGACAAGAGAGAAGTCCAGAATCAGAAAAAGGCAGAAATGGGAGCTTGCACAAGTCAAGAAAGAGAAAAAAACTGCTCAGAGAACTACTTTGATTCCTGAAAGTGCTTCATTTATCGGCTGTAGTTCTATAGAAGGCCCAAATGCATGTGTAGCTCTTGGAGTTAAGTGAACTCTCTGATCTTCAGAATAAACTCTTTTTTGTTTAGGAAAATCTGCGTAGTTCTTTCTTTTTTTCTTTTTTTACTGTGCACAAGCAAACCATTCCTGATGAAAACAACTAAATTTTTTTTTATACTTCATCTTGTTTAATCTTTATAGAAACCCTTTCAGATAGGTACTGTTACTTTTATAAGTGAGGAAATGGAGATTCAGAACTATTAAAACTTTCCCAAGACCCAGTTCATGTGAATCCCTAGCAGCTGCCTGAAGCCAAATGGTGTTTTAGGATCTACTTGAAAGCAGTTGGACCCTTTATTTTTTTCTGGAGGATTTTGTAGATGCCTCTGAGGTTGGCCATTTGTTGTTTGGTTTTCTTTGCATATATAGAGGGCCCAATTATCAATCTGTTCCCCAAACCTTGGTACCAATTGCCTCTAAAAAAGTCAACAACTCTCAGAAATGACCTAGGTAAGTGGTTATGTAATACAATCTGGAACCCTCAAAATGTTTCAATTGCCCTAATTAAAATCAAGCAAATGACCTAAAATAAATTTAAATTTTTTTTATTTTAAAGATAGTAAAACCCAA
>RJWT010013027.1:0-22025 GCA_004365215.1 Cuniculus paca | reverse complement strand
ACTAGTCATTCTGCCACATAATCTTATTCAATCTATTACAAAGAGTGGACAACATGCTTATATTATCATAGTTGTAGCTCTCCATTTGTCAATTTGTTGTCCAGGAATAGTATCAAATTTTACTCTCCCAGGAGAGTAAACATACAATTATTCACCCAAAATTTAATTAAATTCTATAAAAATCAATTTAATTCAAACAATATTGGGTGCCTAGTACAAGCAAGGTATTGTTGATCAGCTGATGAAAAATGGTAAAAAGTAACCACCATTGTTGAATGCCTATTATGTGTCAAGTACCATGGTAAGTGCTTCACATATGTTACTTCTTTTAATCCTTGCACAGCCCTATAAGGAAGGCAACATTGCAATCTCCACTGTTCATAAGTAGAAACTGAAGTCCAAAGAGGTTAAGTAACTTGACGAAAATCTTAGAGCTAATAGGTTTTATAGCTAATAAACTCAGCCAGGCTTCAAATCCAGGTCTGTTGTGAGTCCAGAGTTCATGGTCTTAATCCATTATGAAGGAGGCAAAGGACTTTACAATCAAACTTGATGATGATGTGTAAGATAAATACAGAACTATCAAGAGTAGGTGCTACCTTACAGTGGACACATGGAATCATGGAATTCAAGGGTAGAAGAACACACAAAAAGTATCAACATCATGAAATTTCTGTAGTAGTAACTTTTGAGTTAATACTAAATAATGTGGCAGAAATTGTGAACCAGGCTAGTAAGTGTTCCAAGTTAGGAAACAAAGGCCTAGAGGTAGAAATGAGTAAGTCATGTCTAAGATTCATTTTGACTCAAATGTAACTTTTCCAATCAATGTATCACCACCATCTTGGGACATGATAACAGCTACTTTTTATTTCTGTCTTCTAACATCCTGATGCTACTTTTCACCTTTGGGCTAACCCTATAGGATAGATATTATTGGCCTTGACTCACACACAATAAGGTGGAGGGTGTGGATATGATGAAAATATATCGTATACATGTATGAAAATGCCACAGTGAAACCCAATATTCTGTATAATCAATATATACTAATATATTTTTAAAAGAAATATGCAACAATGATATGTGGAGAAATAATAACTGGGTAGAGTAAGGATGAGAGAAATGCACAATATTCTTGAACTTTTCAAAAGTTGGAAGGATGTTTTTACAATGGCCATTAACAGAAATACAGGAGAAGAAAGAGAAGCTGGCTTTGTAGGACTGAGGAGAGGAAAAATGATAGACTTGATTTTGGAGCTGAAGGTGCCTATGATCTCTGTGTCTTTGTGGAGACTGATGACAGCTAATTGGAGAATTAGTCTGATATGTGGGGTCACTTATCCAGAGAAAAGTGAAAGTCAAAGCCATAGTAATAAATGAAGACTATAAAGTGCAGAAAAATCTGATCTTTTTGACCATTAAGAAGTAAGATTGGACCGGGCCTGGTGGTGCATGCCTGTAATCCCAGCGCTCGGAAGGCTGAGACTGGAGGATCGTTGTGAGTTTGAGACCAGCCTGGGTTACAAAGTGAGCCCAAGGCCAGCCTAAATGGTAGAGTGAAACCCTGTCTCAAAAATACAAGGGCTGGAGGTTTAGCTCAGTAGTGTAGGCAACTGCCTAGCTAAGCCAGTAATTGTGAGTTTGATCCCTGGTACCGCAAAGGAAAAATAAAAGTACGATTGGGGGTGACAATATACAATGTACCCCCGATGCATGTGCTTTGAAATTGTTTTATAGTTTCTTTCTTCTTTTTCTATTTATCTTTGAATAAAATGGATTTGAAAAAGAAAGGAATTATAAAAAAAAAAAAAAGAGAGAGAGAGCAGAATGTGGTAGTGTTTACCTGTAGTCCCAGCTACTTGGGAGGCTGAGGTGGGAAAATCACTTGAGCCTTGGAGTTTAACATCAGCCTAGGCAACACAGCAAAACCTCATTTCAAAACAAAACAAATTAACATAACAAAATGGCAGGAGAGAAAAGAAGCCATATTGAGCATCTACTATGTGCCTAACATTGGGGAGATTTTCTGGGAAGGATACAAATCTGTGTGCATTAAGCTTCAAATCTTGTTTCAGAGATAAGTTACTCTCATGAAACCATGAACAAGTACTACGAAGTTTGATATGCTCAATAGTTCAATCTTTACAGTTTAAACGAGTGTTACAGGATGTCAAAAAGAGCAACTGATGTGCTTGAGGTGATTGTGGAGGTGAGGGAAAGGACAGATCAGCACAAGAATGTCGAAATTGAGCATAGGATGATAGTACTGGGAACCCTACTGATGACATAATGACAGAAATTTTTGTTTTCTTTGTTGCTGGGAAGGCAGCATAAGAGGTGAACAAGAATAGATAAACTTTGGACTAAAGAACACTAAATTTCAGCTCTTCTTTTTTTAAATTACAGGATAAATAGGCTTTCAGAACCCATTTTTTCTTTTTCTTTCTTTTTTTTAAAGTGAGTATACTTAAGGTGATTGTGTAACTTCCAGAAAATAATATACATTGCAAGATTGGGGGAAATCTAAATTACATTTCCTTTATGTTACTTTTTTTTTCCTTCTACCACTTGCGTGGTTGAGACGCACACTTTTTGTTCTCCTATAATGCATTTTCTTGGAGACACAGTACACATTTTACATGTTTGCAAGACTGTTGGATATACACTTACATCCTGTTCAGGCGCATTGAAGGTCCTATGAAGAAGGTTCAGTTACTGCCTGAATGATATGATTTACTCAAAAGCAATCATTGAGCATCTACAAAGTCCTAGTGAACTGTGCTACGTTCTAATGGGCATTAAAAGAGATCTCAAATTCTTCTAAGGTACTTAACGATGAGAAGCAGTTTCTGGATAAACAATCATCAGAGTCTGGAAGATAGAAATGATGAGTGGAGAGCTTGTAAACAGTGAATACCTAGAGGAAGATGACATTATTTACAGCACAGCTGTCCTTTAAATTGTCTTGACAGATGATAGAATTTACCATGAGAGGACAGGGAAAAGGAGACAAAGATTCAAGAAACTATGTTGACCTCAGAGGATTTCTCAAAGCACAGTTAAATCAGTGCCAATACTCAATGGGAGAAAATTTCATTTTTACTTGCTTTAGCGTCTAAAACCATTAGGCAGAATGCAGGCTGAACAGAACTGTAATGCTTGCGAATAAAACGGCAACAGTGACAGCAGCGGGAAACTGCAGCAGCCGCAGAGCTGCAATTATTCTGAAACTGACTGAAATGACGCTTTATTGAACAACTGGTGAAACACCGTAAACTCTCAGAAAGCTGCCGTTCCCAGACTTCGAGTTCATCCTTGTCAAATTCTCAGCATGTTATCCTCGCTGGGGTTGAAAAGCGCAGTCAGAAGGCACAATTAGAGTCAAAGGGAAGGAGGAGGTGGTCTCCTCTGCGGATATACTTTGGCTCCTCCCGAGTCCCGCCGGGCTCAAACTTTGCCGCACCAAACATGGCTCCCTCGTGTTCCCCCTCTTCGTTCTATCTCGCCCTCATTTTCTGGCCACACTCAACATGGCCCTAATCCAAAGTTACATTCCTGTGGTAGCGTCTCGGAACAGTTCTCGCGAGATTTGCCTGGCTCCAGACCGCTCCCGCCCTGCCCCGCGCCACCGCCGCCACCACCACTGCCGCCGGCGCCGCTCCTCCTCCGTGTCAGTTGTTGGACTGTAATGGCGACTGGGCCGCTGCTGCCGAAGTGACTCCCGGGCGGGGGAGCGGGGCCAGACCTGCGCTAGAGAGAACTGCAGAGAGCCTCAGCTTAGGAGGTGGCTTGCTGCGGGGAAGGGGAGGCGTCTTTCCGCCTCTCCTTCCTTCCCGCAGACAAGCGGAATCTCGGGAGTCGGTACGAAGCGGGCACCCGGCGCGTCCCCAGCGCGGTGAGGCCAGGCCGGGCAGCCCTGGGGCCAGTCGGGGCGGCGTCACTGCACCCTCCGCCAGGCCCCGCGGGATGCACCGTGGGAGCCGAAGGCGGAGGCGACACTCTCAGGTGAGCTGCGGGAGGACCTGGCGGGGGCCGCGGCCGCTTGCTCCGCCTCAGCTGCCTCTGTCCGCGGTCCCAGGTTCCTGGTGGTGGCGAGAGAGGCGGGGCGGGGCCCGCTGGCCCTGCCTGGCGTCCCCTTTGGGGAACCTCCCTGGTCCTGAGGCTTTTCGGGAGGGTCATCCTGAGATCTGGGTTTCATACCCCACCGGTGCCTGCCAAAGGCGGAATTTCTTTGCTTACTGCCAGCCCGTGCTCTGCCTCCCCAGGCCCCGTCTATAAAGAGGTAAGATAGCTCTCACCTTTGGTTTCGAAAAGTGTCTTTATTCCTTTGGTGGTTGAGCATATTTTGGGAAATTCCGGGAGACCGATCCCGGTGGCAGGGATGACCAGTTTCTGTTCCTTTTCAATGGGGGCAACAGTTGTCTCAAGTACAGTACAGGGAGAACTTCGGTCTCCAGTTCAGCTTGACTGTGGTGTACCGGCTTATTCACAGATGATTTAGGGGAGGTTTAAAAAGCTTTACACTTTGAAAGTTGTCAGTATTTCCTCCCATGGACCATCTTTTAGATGCAGCCCACCATGCTAAGTAATACTTAGCAAATAATACCTCAGATATGATTTGCAGTTTTCCTGGATTTTAAATTTTCAGCTAGGGAATTGCACATAGCTATAGATTTTTAATTTGATTTTAATGTAACAAATCTTTGATTTAGGAAAAAATTAAGTTGTCAAGCATAGTGATCAGTATCTACGTACTCTGATTGTTTTGATGGCGATTTTGTTTTTATTTTGAAGAAGTCGTTAACGTTGCCATGTTAACCATTCCTGGCTTGTACTTTAAGGCTTTTACAGGAAAAGTCTATGTTAGGTAGGTAGACGTAGAAACAACCTGAAAAGTTTGTAGAAATAATGATAAAATTCTGCAAGATGTCCTCCATTTAAAATATTTAAACTATGGTTTTTAAACAAGACAATGTGCTGCTAATAATTTGGGATTGTGACTGGCGGATTGTTAAATCTATGCTATAAGTTGCGTCAGAGCCATGAACATGTAATAGTTTTGGTGTACTAAACTGACAAGCTATTCAGTGTAACAAAATCTAAGCCATCGAACTATCTCCCTTAAATTTTAGATACTTTAATAAGAAAAAAGTCCAGCTAGAATACATTGTATACATACAAAGTGTATTTCCCCCTTTCCTGGTCAGTAGCAGAACTGTTTGTAGTGATGGTGAGTTATACATGTAAACAATTTTTATATGTGAAGAATTTTCTCTGATTTTCTGAAATATATTGTTGTGTAAGAGGGTTAATACTTTGACAGCAAACCTTCTCTGGAGTAATTTATGACGCTTGAATTTGTTTCTTCTACTTCTGATTGCCAGTCTTTTGCAACACTTCAACCACATCATGGGTGGGAGAAAGGGGATGAAGTCCCTGTTAACTGCTTTTATTTTTAAATTGCTGTAAGTTATAGTGAGAGCAAAAAAAGAGCCATTGTCTGAAATAGTTGATTTTTTTAAATTGGGCTTTATGGCAGTATCTTGTAAAGAAGTATGGCAAATATCCTTGTTTTGCAGTTGTGGAAACTAGACACATAAGAAAATTCATTTATTTCTGTTGATCATGTATAACTATGTACTTTTATTTTAAAAATTAACATAGATATATTTGGCATTTGGTGTTATTTAAAATAGTTTTAAAAATTCTGTCTTGGTTCATTTTTATGTGCGATTTGCTCTTTATGTTGTCAGTCCTTTAAAAGTATTACCATTTTTTTTTGTATTACCATTTTCATAACATTTTGTTAACATAATGAATCACTTTACTTCTTTATATACTTTTTGCATGAATAAGATTCTTAAAAAACTTCTCTATAGTTTTGGATGTAAAACATATAGTTAGGCCACATGATCAATAGGAACGTATCTGAAAAATAGTAAAATCTTGGTAATTTTATTGTAGAGACAACTGATGATTTTAAAATTTAAACTGCAGTTGCGATTGTTACTTTTGCAGTGTGGGGCAAATTGTGAAATAGTTTTCTTTATTGATTTTTTTCCCTCTATGTCAAACAATTTTTAGTGTCACAAATAGTTAAAAAAATTACGTTTTTAAGAATTTTTCCTGAACTGATTTTTATTGTTGTTGTTGTTCATTGTTATCATAGGTGTAATTTTACATTTATGTGAGGGTATGTTGAGTTACTAATCCGGCCTGTTAATTCCAAGTTGGCAGAGACCTACTGTTCACTATTGTACTCCAGCGCCTAGCATACAGTAAGAGAGTCAGTAAATGTAAGTTGAATTGACTAAAGAGTGGTCCCAGAATAATATTTTTTTAAAAACAAAAAACAAAAAAACATTGGTTCTTAGTTCCTAGATACCCTTCAGTTCTTTTTAGGAGTATACTCCAGAGGTATGTTCAAATTTGGTAGGTAGCAGGGGAATGACAACCTGGGATTTAAAAGCCTCAAAGAATAAACCATGGGTAGATTCTAAAATCTTTATTGACTATTTTAATGACTTGCCAAGGTGCCCTCGCAGTAGTTATTGTAATTTAAAGAAAATAGAAGCTTTAGACCCTAACCTGTTATACTAGTACTGTAATTGTAGGGTTGTAATAATGTTGTCAGTTCTTAATCATAGCATTGAGAGTTTTAAATCTTAAAGGCCAGCTAGTCCAATTCTTATGTTTTATATATAAGAAAACAGGGTCATACAGGGGAAAGTATCTCATTCATAATTGGTTCCATAACTGGGAGAAGAATCCACTACACATCTGCTAAGTCTGCATTTGTTTGATGTGAGATAATTATCAAATCAGAGCATAATCATGATCAGTTTGGCAGTCTGTTCTATATCAGTATTAAAACTTCAAAACGGGCTGTGCTTTTCATGAATCAAAAATATTTGTTCATATAAAAATGAATCTCCACTCTCTACCCTGTCACTGGGACTGTAAGTTGGTACAACTAGAACAACTTTCTGGGAGAAAATATTGCCTTGTCAAAAGTGTGCATACTTATGGATAGAATAATTTCATTTTTAGTTTATCTTATATATTTTAGCATAAAGCACAGGAATAATTTTTAAGAATGTTCATTTTAACTTTATTACAAATAATGCCAATATTTATAAATAATATGTCCTACATGTCCGTTGGTAGAGGAATAGTTAAAATTGTAGTATATTTATGCTGTGAGGTAGTCTGCAGTTGTTAACAGGTTTTTGGGATATCTAAATTTACTTCATGAGAAGCAGCTGAGCATGTCCTTCAATACATGGATCATACAGCAGATTCTTTGTGTTCAAATCCTAACTGTATCACTTGTACTTGCATTGACCATTAGGAAGTTACTTAAACTCATCTATAAACTGAATATAACAATGGTTCTTACTTTACAGGGCTATTGTGAGAACTAAATGTGTTAGTATTTATGTCCTAAGTAAGTGCAGTATGTATCACATAAATATTTGCTATTACTACTCTATACTGACATGGAAGAACACTCATGATGTAATAGTGCAAGAAATAAGTTGCAGTATACTATGCAATATGATTATAAAGAATAAACATTTAGGTAATGGAATATAATTTTGTTTTGATTTTAAATGTACTTAGAAAAAGGTCCAGAAGGATAGGTGTTAAAACTGTTACCTGTTTTATGGGGGAGTAGATGGCTTTCTTTTTTTCCCTTTAGATGCTTTCTCTTGTTTTATTGTTAGATGGCTTTCTTTTTTTCCCTTTAGATGCTTTCTCTCTTGTTTTATTGTTAACCCTCACTTTTATAACTTTTGAAACATTTTTTAAAAAAATAAACTACTGGAGCAGAATTTTCTTATTGGTAGTATGTGGTTTTGAATATAGTTTTTTTTTAGAAATCTACCAATTTCATCCAGAGAATATGACATGATTAGATACTGTTTCAAAACTTTTGTTGATGAAAGATTGAAGTTAATTTTTGAAAACCCCTAATAAATACATTAATTTTTCTACTAGCTTGGTGATCTTCAGTCCTGTTTCTTAATTTACAAAAGAAATTCATTGACTGGAATAATGTTTCTAAACCCAAGGTTCTCAAACTGTGCATTGAGGTACTTTAGCATATCACAGTGAATTCACATGGATACTACAGGAATTACTGGTCTGAGGTGATACGCATGAGATTTACTCCCCCTTTTTTTTTTTTTAATAACACAAAACTAAGTTTTGAGGGATTGATGTGATCACAGCAAGTACTATGCAAAAGTAATGTGGAATAGTAAATGAAGATGGCAGTGGCCAAAATGATTGAAGGTTTGATAAGTTGTGTAATATCTGCCAGATATACACATTACACACATAGTGATTGTGCTCATTTAGTAATAAAAATACTTCCAATTTACATGTATATATTTTTCATATTGCTATTAAATATTAAGACATACTTAATTACATGGTCTAATCCAGTGGTGATGAACTTATGGCACTCAGGCCACAGCTGCTAATTTGTTATTATTGAAAGCTCTGAAGGGTTCATCATCACTGTTGGGACTGTTAGGTGTGTTTTGTTTTGTTTTTTTGCGTAACAGCCCTGTGAAAAAATTTCTGAGACATGAAGGGTTCTGTGAAAAGAGTTTGGGAAGAACTCAGACTCTTTTTACCAGGACACCCCAAATACACAATATATTTTCCAATAAATATATTTTCATGAGCATTTACATATAAAATGAACCAAAAGTATCACAAACAATGCTTAAGTCAGATGTTGTGGTGCATACCTGTAGTCTCAGCTATTCAAGAGATTGTGGCAGGAGGATCACTTGGGCTCAGGAGTTCTAGGCTCAGACAAATAAACAAATGCCCTTATTTTCGACAAATTAATTTTTTTTTTTTTTTTGGTACTGGGGCTTGAACTCACTACCTCGCGCTTGCCAGGCAGGCACTTAAGCCACTGAGCTAAATCCCCAGCCCTGGTCTTTTTGAGACAGTGTCTTGCTGTGCAGTTTAGGCTGGCCTTGAGCTCACTTTGTAGCCCAGGCTGGTCTCGAACTTGCAACAATCCTCCTGCCTCAGCCTCCCAAATGCTGGGATTACAGGAGTGCGCCACCTCACCCGGGCTTAACACACTTAATATTTTTAATCCAGTTCTTAAGTAAAATTTTAATTCAGTTCATCTTCGGTAATATTTCTAATTCAGTTATTCAGTTTCAGTAAAAATACTAGTTCCAGGGCTAGGATGTAGCCCCGTGGTAGAGTGTTTGCTTAGCTGGCTAGTCCCTGGGTTTAATCCTCGGTCCCCCTTTACACTCCATGCCACCCTCTTCCCCCACACCACACACTCAAAAAAGATAGTGCACAAAATATAATCTTAAGATGCTAGTATAACATGTCAAAAATGCATCTTCAGTGATAAACTCATCACATCTGCTAGTTGTTTAATCCATGGCAAATAGGGAAGTGATTCTTCGCATTTCAATATACTTTTAAATCATCACAACTCTTCCCCAATTTCACCTCTAGCTAATTTTGTTTTCTTTTGTAGTGGTAGTGATTGAACCTAGGGTCTGTCTGTGTCTGGCTGGCTGGCTGTCTCTTTCTCTGTTGCTTGTGCCAGCCTCAAACTTGGGGTTCTCCCCTCTCAGCCTCTCAAGTACCTATGATAGGTATGTATCACCATATCTAGTCTTGTACCTACTTTTTAATCCTTTTAAATAACTCTTCCAAATAACTCAGACATATTCCCGCTGCATGTGAGGTTCAGAGCAGCCACACAATGTCTTCCTCCAGGCAGCTATAAGCGTGCTTTAGGAATACAGTCATTGGGATAAAAGGTTAAACACAAAGATAGCCAAACTCTACCTCTAATAAGACATTTTGAATCAGGAGATCTAGAAGAGGCCTACAAACCTGTATTTTTTTGGGGGGGTCTTTTTTGAGACAGGATCTCAGGCAGTTCAGGCTGGTCTTGAACTCATTTTGTAGCTCAGGCTGACCTCAAACTCACAGCGATTCTCCTGCCTCAGCCTCTCAAGTGCTGGGAGTACAGGCATGCCAAATCTGTATTTTTAAATGCCCACAAGGATCCCATTACAGGTTATCTTCAGTTCTACTCTTTGAAGCTAAACTTTTAAGAACACTGATGATTCCATAAAATCGAATGTCAATGGAGAGACTAATCCTGAGAACATTTGTCTTCCAAAGCTCCAGAACACCTGACAGCAACATTCCCTTTAGACCAGAATCCAAAATTATAGACCTCTAATACTATAGGAGATGACTGTGAACAATTATGTGTTTATAATCATAGCTACGATGTATGTGTTCTATGTGAAACAAGTGCTGTATTGTTTTCTATAAATTATTTCTAATCTCCATCATAACCAGTCAGGCAAGTAACCTTTATATCCATTTTATCAACAAAGAAACTATCAGGCAGACTACGGAACTACTCCATGGTTATTCAGCAGGTAGCTGATAGAATTGGAAATCCAAGTCTCTCTCCAACCTCTGAAAGCCCCCAACAGTATTTCCATAGTCTCATAATATTCAAACTCCTCTGTCATTTAAATAATCCCCTGTCCCCTCACACAGTCTCATTAGCAAAATTCTCCATGCTTTCCTACCTAGAATTTATCTTCCTTTGGACATCTGTTCCATTAGTTTCACTGCACCTTAACTTGCTTTAAAAAATGCTCTTTTAATCCAGGTGTCATAACTGTTACCAAACCCACCCTAAAGGTTAGGACTTCTAACAGATATTTGTTGGTGAAGCTTTTTTCCCTCCCTTTCCTCCTAAATAAAGCAGGTTAAATTGTTTTAACAAAATGCTTGATCTTCCTGTTACTGCATCAGGCGTGAAAAATCTTTTTCCTCTATCTGACCCATACCATTGATTCATTTAACGCACTTTTGTGCCAAGTATGTAGTAGGAATAAGTAGTGGTAAGCAGTTGGGATACACCCTGAAAAGAACAAACATGGCTGTTGCCCTCAAGGAGTCTAATGGTTAGACTATATTGAACACATTATAATTGGAATTAAAATAAGGAAATACACAGGTGATATGGGAGCATATGACAAAAAGAATTTACCTAATCTCAGAAGTACAGAAGAAAATGAGCTAAGACCTAAAAGATGAATAAGGGAGTTAGCTAAGAATAGGAAAGGGTTTTCCAGGGAGTAGGAACAATATGTACAATGATCCTAAGTCAAGAAAGAGGACAACATAATTTAGGAAATCAAAAAGTCAGGTTGCTTGTGGCAGCACATTCCTGTAAACCCAGCACTGGGGAGGCTGAGGCAGGAGGATTGCCATGAGCTTGGCAAGCCTGCGCTATACCAAATTCAACATCTCCAAAAGCTGATTCCTGATTATTCCCTAAAAAATAAAATAAACTCAGTCATCTAAGTTGCACAAGTCAGAAATACCTAGTTCCTCTTTTCTACTCTGAATTTAAAATTATACCACTTTTCAAAATGTGGTACAGGGATTTTTGAGGGTCTCCAAGACCCTTTTGGGCAATATCTTTGAAGTCAAAACACCTCACATAATAATTTTTCTTTTT
Organism: Cuniculus paca; assembly: GCA_004365215.1. NCBI lineage: Eukaryota > Metazoa > Chordata > Mammalia > Rodentia > Cuniculidae > Cuniculus > Cuniculus paca. Next base: position 10,474 of record RJWT010013027.1, on the reverse strand, counting down.
TTTGTACCAGAGATTGAACTACAACCTTACACTTACCAGGCAAGCGTTTGAGCTGCTGAGCTAAATCCCCAGTCCTCACATAATAATATTGACTATACAAAATAACAACCTTTGTTATATTCCTACCACCTTGTTTTGAAAGCATATATTGTTATTGTTTTGGGCTCTCTGTTTTTGTTATTTGTCTCTTTTGTTTCTTGTGTTTTGTTATTCCCTCTAACACAGAAAGGATAGATGTACATGTATAGGCTTATACATGCCTAGAACTACTCCAAAAGAGTTTGTAAGAACTGATTTTATTATGTGTGATGGTATGAACAGCTACTTTGAAGAAAATGAGACCTTTTGGTAGCCATTGCTGATTTCTTATCATGTTTTGAAGTCTAATAATGCTTTTATTCTTTGATTTGATTGGTTTTAGTCGGTTTTCTTTTATTTGATTCAAACATGTGAGAAGGTATGGACAGCTATTTTGAAGAAAACAAGAGACAATATGGTAGCCCTTGTTGATTTTCTATTTGGTTTTAAAGGCCTGTGATGCTTTCATTCTTTTGTTTTGATTGGTTTTATACTATTTTGTTTTGTTTGAATTTATTGTGTGTGAAGGTATGAACAACTGTTTCAAAGAAAACAGGAGATACTGTGGTAGCCACTGTTGATTTCCTGTTGTCTTGTTTTGAAGTTCTGTATTGCTTGCATTGTTCTGTTCTGATCTGCTTTGTTCTGTTTTGTTTTATTCTCTTTAAAATAAAAAAAATTAAAACATTCTTTTTCCTTTTTTTATTCATTCTTATATGAGTACATAATGTACTCCTTATGCAGGGTGAAGATAATGAAGAAAATAAAGTCTCTTACTGAAATGAAACAAAGAGCTGAAGTAGAGCCTGACTAAAGGCACTGTTAGTCTTTTGTTTAAGAAGAGCTGAAGACAGTGAAAAGAAACAGGAATAAGCAAAAATTAACAAACCAAAAAAGCCCCAGGAATGAATCTATGCTTTGCTTGCTTACTATTTAGTTATTCTGAATATTTTTCTAAAGAAGTCTTATAGTTTGCAAGTAAGGATTATTTTTTTCTAACTTAAAGTGTAAATTTGGCACTACAAAAACTGATACATAAGAAACTTAATACCAGTTAAATCTGAAGAGAGAGAATTAGGGTCTGGGACAGGAAGCAGAATTTTCAGTGTACTTATATATGTTTTAGAGTTTTTAAAAAGTAGAGGAGCAGTGCTTATTGTTACTTTTTGTTTTAGAAGAAAACAGAAACAAGGAAAAATACAGTTTCTGAAAGTTTTCTTTGACTTTCAGTAACTTAACTAATTGAAGGACTGTTTTAAGTCAACAAAAATAAATTTTCTTTCAGTTACTTCCTTTTCGTGGATCCATAGCACTTTATCCTCTTCTTTCACCTCTTTATCCTCCTCTTTACACATCTGTATCTTACACAGTACTATAGGGATAATGTTTTATTTCTGTGTTATCCCTGTTCCATTAATAGTACATAACACACTGTGGGTGTTCCAGACCTGTCTGCTGAATGATAGTTCCATTGGCAAGTCTCAGAGTCTTAATTCTTGATTGCAGATAGGCAAAAAAAAAAAAAGCAAACAACACACAAATGAAACCACGTGTTTCATACAATGCAAACAGGTCAGCCATTCTTAAACCAAAAATATCTCGCTGGGCATGGTGTTGTACGCCTGTAATCCCAGCACTCAGGAGCCTGAGGCAGGAGGATCCCTGTGAGTTTGAGGCTAACCTGGGCTACAAAGCGAGTTCAAAGTCAGCCTGAACTGCATAGTGAAACCCTGTCTCAAAAAGACCAAAAAAACAGAAAAACAAAAACAGAAAAACAGTCGTCCAAGGTAACATGTTAAAAAAAATAGAATAATTATATGTGCATATGTATGTAAATATACACATATTTAAGTAAAAGATTTTAAAATAATTTCAACTAAAAAAGAACTAATGCTCCTTAGACACAAATTGCTTATGAAATGAAGCCTACTAAGTTGTGCCATGAATTAAGTATTACTCATGAATGTTTTTTAAATCTAATTCTAAAGTGTGCCCCAATTACAGAAACAGCTTCAAGGTCACTCTACTAACTTTAAAAAAATCACCCAAACTCAAACTTAGCAAATGTAAATAACATTCTTATACTTGCAAAATATGTTTGTAAAATAATCATCCTTATATCATTTCTCTATAACATTTAAAATAACTCATACAGAAATTGAGCAGCTATACAAATTATCAGAGATATATCTGTTGTGTAGTCTAACATCATTTATATCTAGTATGAAACAAAATGTATTAAAGCCAAAAATTAGGAGTCATTTAACCTCATGCTTTTCAGATGTGTATTTGTGATTGAGTGGTTGGAAAAAAAAATACAATCTGCTGAGTTGAAACTAACTTTTTGAGTTCAGTATACAAGGTTTTCTTTTTGAGAATGAATATAAATGTTTTAATTTTAACCATATTTTCTTGAGTGATACTGTAGTAATCAATGAGAGAACCAGACATGATAATAAAGGAAAAAAATATAGGAAGCCCCATCTCCTTCACCTCACTTGTAGAATTTTAGGAGCAAGAATGCATTAAAGCTTATTGCTAGGGGCCAGGGATTTAGCCCAGTGGTTCAAGTGCTTGCCTGGTAAGTGCGTGGTCATGAGTTCGATCCCTGGTACTGGTACCAAAAAAAAAAAAAAAGCTTACTGCTTGAATTAATCTAATATAATTCAGACAGTGTCTGAATTTCTAACTCTAATTATGTAGATTTTTGTGTAGGAATTCTGACTTTTTACTGCTCACTGGAGATTCTGCTGCACATCGAAGATCTTGGAATGTTTGTTACTGTATTTCAGTGTAAATGAAGTAGCTTTTAGGTCTCTTTAAGGATAGGCATTCAGTGACATTTCCATTCTTAAAGAGTCAGAGAACTTGATTGCTAATAGAAATAGAATTTTTAACAAGGTAGTTAAATTTGGTGAGTCGTAGGCTTGTAATTAAAAATGGAATCTCTCTAGTAATTTTTGTAAAGAATCTATTCATTTTGGGCTAATACTGTTACTCTTCAAGAAACGCTAAAATGTTTTAAAGATTGAAGCCAGAGATCTAGTAGTTAATCCTTACTCTTGAGGAGGTAGCTAGGAGAAATATTTTTCCTGAGTAGTTTGTACTGCTTAGTGAATCTATATGGCAATATTTTGCTGCAGTTTAACTGCTCATTATCTTGTTCACATCTAGAGTGTGAATAAATGAGTCTTCGATACAGTTTATATTTCTTGTACTATTTTTTCTGTTCATAATTAGGCTCTTGGTGATAGAGCAATAGGATTATCCTTTTTCCCAGTCTTCTGACTTGTTGCACATTAACAATGATTTATCAGATAACTCCCATTATCAATTGACATACATTTAAATTACTATAGAGCTACATGTGGCTCTTTTCTTTGTCTTGCAATTATCAGCATGGTCTGTTATATATTTTTGTGTGTGTCTCATAGTTTACCTTACCACATTTTTTATAGGCTACTTACAAGATAGTATGTGAATTTCATTCCTTTTATTTATTTTTTCTCCCTGGCTTACTGGCCTAGAGATGTATGCTGTGTTCATCTCTCTCATGAGTGCTTTCCAACTGGCTCTTTACCTCTTCTGTTTCTGTTTTCTCCTTTTGACCCATCTCACCGCCTTTTTCCCTCCATTTGTCCTTTCACTGGCGGCCCTACCTTTGATTCCTTATTATTTTTTTCTGTATATAAATTCAATCCATAAAAGCTAGTAACACTGTTGTTTGTTCATCTTTTTATTGAAGGGATCTATTAATATGAAGACGAATCTATACGCTATTTGTAATTTTATTATAGCGCTAGTCAAAGTGTACAATTTATGTGTCTCCTCTAACATTGTGAGCATTAAATGCTCAATGAATGTTCAGTGAATGAATACATTGTGACCATTAATTGGGCAATGAATGTTCCTTAAATGAATAGACATGTTTATATATGTATAGGTAATGATAAATGCCGTAAAGGTAAACAGAGCACTATAGGGAACTGCTGAAAAGTAATTCTATTAAGGGCATTCTGTGAAAGATTCATAGGCAGTAGAGTTAAGAGTTTGACCTTGAAAGGCATGCCTGCCAGACAAAAAGATTAGAAAATAATAAAATTCTCTGGTTGTTCAGGAAATGTACTGTAGGCATAGCTACATAAGAGTAATTGTTGTGCAGTGAAGATTACAATGGATGAGACTGTGAATTAATGTTTTGAAGGATTCCAAGTGTTGTCATTCATAGGTGATAGTTGCTAAAAATTATGAAAGCAGAGTTGCTCGGCTTTGTGTTAACAAGATAACTGGTTGGGGTATGGGCAATGGATTAGCAGAAGAATAAAAAACTTTTACCATAATTTAGGCAAAATACGATGCTCTTAATAGAGACAGGAGGAGAAGAGAGATAAATCAGAGAGCATTTTTCTTTCTTTCTTTTTCGAAGACTTTAAAACAGCTTTATGAGGTCGGGTGTGGTGACACATGTTTGTAATCCCAGCACTAAGGAGGCTGAGGCAGGAGGATTGTTGCAAGTTTGAGATCAGCCTGGGCTACAAAGTGAGTTCAAGGCCAGCCTGAATTGTATAGTGAGACCCCTGTCCAAACAAAACAAAACAAAACAAAACAAAACAGCAGCTTTATGGAAGCATATTTCATAATAATAGAAAAACCTCGTAACAGTAGTAATGACTTGGTAAAAGATGAAGTAAGAGAGAGGAAAGAATGTCAAAGATAAGCTGGATGCATGGAAATCCCATCTATTAAGATAGAGAACAACAAAAAACAATTTTAAAGATACATGATACAGATACTCCTCATTTAATGACCCACCTGTTGTAATGACTGGACTTAGGACTGAGGTGTGCTGTTCATGCTTAGGACCTATGACCCATCTTTTGTTTTTGTTTTTGTTTTGTCTTGTTTGTATAGTTCTGTATATCTTGTTTATTATAGAGCCAGTGTCTTTTTGTGGTACAGTGCACCTTGTTTATACAGTACTGTACTGTAATTTTTACTGATTGTACTGTGTAGTACAGTGCTATAGTTTTATGTTCTGTAATACAGTACAGTACTGCATGTAAGAATTATGCAAATAAAAGTAAAGTCTTCAAGTTGGAGTTTCCTTTGATCATTTCTTTGTTCCAAATATTGGAGTGTACATAGTATATACAATTCCTCATTTAGCAACCTTCAAACTAATGACTTAGTTATAGGAATGGAACTTAAGTTGTTAAATGAGGAGTATCTGTAATGAATTGTAGACTTTTTAATTTGCTGAGTTTCAAGTGGTGATGATATTTGGAATTAGACTATGTATAATCAGACTGAGAATGTAGATGTAGAGCTCAGAGAAAGGTTTAGGAAAGGACTATCATGATGTTTAGGAAATACATGAGATTGCCTGGGACGAAAGAGCTAGAAAAGAGGCCAAGGAATGGAACTTTTGAGATGTTACTGTTGGTGAACTGGGCAGAAGTAGAGAAGCCATCAGCCAAGAAAAAACAAGACGTAAAGAAAACAAAGATATGTTTTACTAATCCCAGAAGTGGTAAGCATTTCAAGATGAAAGTTTGAAATCCCAAATGTTATGTTTTAATAGCTAGCAAATGGAAAGTTGTGTTACTACAAAGGTATGTTTCCTAGATGTTTTTCTAGATGGATAAAATTGTTGTTAATGTTTAAACTTTTATGACATTTTCATAACAATAACCCAATAAATCAGGAAAACATATATATATGTATATATGTATATATATTTTTTAAAGACTGTGCCCTGATTTTAGAAAATACTGACTTTTTAGTTGATGGAGTATTCATAAGAAAGTGAATTTGAGCATCTATTAAGGCAATACTTTATTGTCGGTTTAAGAAAAATTTTCTGGTAACCAGAGAAAACCCCCCATTTATCTCTGAGAGGAATTGCCACTGTGTTTTAATTTTCCATGCTCCCCCTTCAACAATACACTTCTTAACTCACTTTCTGTTAGTATATTTAAATAAATTTCAAAAGTTTTTAACAAATAAGTTTTGTTATTTAGAAACTTGAAATGAATATTCCAGTGAATCTTCTTTTATTATGAGTTTTTATCCTCCACACCAGATAGCTGAAATAAGATGATTTGTCATAAAGCTCCAGAAAAACCTCAAGATATGCAAGGACCTGACATTAGGGGAACTGGAAAATTGTCAAGAGCAAGACCACTTTTTTCTTTTGTTTGGGACCATATGGTTTCTCATTTGTTTTTCCATTATCTTCCTCTTTTTTATCATGATTTTTGAGTTTAGTTCTACATAGCTTATTGATTCAGTTGCTTAATGTTTTAGTTCCAAAATTCTCTGTAGTCTTTTTTGTCACTGATTGGATATGCTACCTTCAAGTCAGTTTTTTTCTCCTCATACAGTTAGGTATAGCTGGGGTGAGGAGAAGGGCCTTGTGGATTAGGGTAAGGTGTTTCTTCAGACTGTGGGTAGGCACAGTGATTAACACCTATGAAAATCTATATACAATTTCATTTAGCAAATCTTTTCAAGAACACTATAAAGGCATAATTTGAGATCATTTGTTTTGTGTTTAATAGGAAGGATTGCTATTTCAACTTTTGAAAAATGTTGGAATCAAATGAATATGTACGTGGTAAACATTGAGTTCAGGATAGTGGCTATTCTGAATCAGGAAGAGAGGTAAATATGAGTAGAGATATACAAGGGACTTCTGCTATTTTGGTAATGGAGTTTCTTAAATTGAAGAGTGAGAACATAGCTGCTTATATTATTTTTTGTAACTTTATTTATAGTTAAAATATAGCAGAGAAGGAATCGTATTAGAAGATGATTCAAGATTCTTTAAATTTAGACTTTGACAGACAGTAAACCTGAGGAAATAAAGTAGTCTAACAGGTATTGAAAAGTTGTTAACCTAGGCACTGTTAACGGACACTGTGGTTCTTAGCTGTCATGCCATGAAAAACGTAACTCGTAAAATAACTTAAAAAATGCCAAGTTAAGTTATGTGGTCTAATCTAACTCTTGGGAGCATTTAAACAGAAAACCAAGATTATCATTATGGAAGTGGAAGGTTGTAATAAATTTATTACTGAGTAATGGAATACTTAATTTTATGACTGGTGTTTTGATGCTCTTATGGCTCCTGAAGTAAAACTGTTTTTGTTACTTCCATAGATATGTTCTTATTAGTGTGGTATCTTTAAGGATATATTTCCAAGAAACCTTAACAGATACCCTCCAGGAGAATTAATGTGTTCTTTTGTGTACATATATTATGGCATTATCCATATTTTTGTATTTGTCAATTATATTGTGTCTGTGTTAACCTCTCTGCATCACTGGATACCTCTGAGGATAAGGTGAAGGCCATGACTTCCTTCCCTAGAAAAATATATATAAATGACATAGACAAAATTTTGCTTATAATTTCTGTGTCTGATGGTATGGTGTCCTGAGTGCTGGAATTACATGTGTGCACCACCACGCCTGGCTGTCTCTCTTAATTCTTAGAAAATTAAAGAGGCAAAAGATAATCATAAATGTCGAATAAATAATTTCAAATTCGCATATGACTATAAAATTGTTGTCCTCATGTCTGTAAAACACTTCTCTTGAAAGTAGTTTCATTATTCCTTGGGACTTTGTAAACTTTTAAAGTGACTAGAAAAAGGCATTTTGCAAATTGAGATTTGTATATATTTTTTATTTCTGTATTGATTTTGGTAGCACATAATGGTTATACTGTTTGTAGGGATGTATTCTGTACATAATAATTATACATAATATGTACATAATACATCTTAATTCTTTGTTTTGGTCTCTTTCCCCTCTCTTCCATCTCTTGGCCCTTTTTACTTTTGTAAAGGATTTCTATTTTTCCTATTATCTTTTTTTCCCTCTTTATTTATACTTTGAATTTCTCTTATAAGAGAAACCGTGAGATATTTAAGCCTGTGTGTCTGATTTATTTAACTTAACATTATGGTCTCAAGGAGCATCCATTTTCCCACAGATGTCTCTAGTTTATCTTTCTTTGTGACATAGTAGTGTGCCTTATATATAAATACTGTACCACAGTTTCTTTATCTGTTCATCTGTTCATGTGGCCACATAGAAGGCCGCTTCCAAGATTTAGCTATTATGAGTTACGCTGCTTTAAATATGGGTATGTGTCTCTCACTGTAATATGATGTCCTTAATTCTTTTGGGAAGATAACTAGAAGAATAGCTGTGTCAATTAAAATTTCTATTTTTAGTTTTTTGAGGCATTTCCATACTGATTTCATAGTGGTTGTGCTAGTTTAAATTCCAAACAGCCTTTTTCTTGCAGCCTTGCCAACATGTTATTGATTTCTTGATATTTGCTGTGTTTGAAGTATGATAGAATCAAATTGAGATTTACATTTTAAAGATAATATGATTTTTGGTAATCTTTAAAGAGATTTTTTTCATTGTACTTTTTTCTTAATTCTTTTTTTCTATTTTTACAAAAATAGTGATTACTTATGTGCAAAGAAGAGACCTATATAAATATATTAAAAAATATTTACGGAATATAAGATAACTGGAGATTTTGAAAGAAAGTTTATTGAAAAGGTGCATCATGAGAGTATACATGTAGAACTGGACTTAAACTATATATCCTAATACAGGATATATTTCTTTCCTGTTATATGAAAATATTCTAATTGAAGTATAATGTACATTGAAAAGTATATAAGTATACAGCTTGCTAAAGTCTCATAAACCGAACATATCCATGAAATCAGCACCCAAATCACTAATGATTGTATCTATTAATCGGCACCCATATCAGCTCAGTTCAATTGAATTAAATTCACTTGTTCCAGTCACTCCAAGGTTGTTAACATTACTTTTACCTGTTTTGTATTTTATTTAGTAGCATTTTGTGCAGTGTTGTTCCTGGTATTCCAGACTTAACAGGTATATGATACCTAACTGTGGCGTGCAGCTGTAATTAGTTCATTCTGATTGTTAATGGTGACTACACTACAATTTATTTGTAGTATGAAATGATTCATGTCATTCTTAATATTTGTTTGAAGATAGTTGATCATTAGTAGGATACTTATTTTGGAGCAGAAATAGATTTATTTTTGGGTATACTCATATGCACTGTCTTGGCCTTCGCATTAGCCCCTAAACATGGAAATTATAAATACAAAGAAAGTTTTGATTATTTAATCTATTTCTCCTTCCCATTGGGGAAAAAGTATAATTACCGTATCTTTTAGCATTATTTTAATTTTAAGAAAAGGGAAATTTGTCCAAAGAAAAATTTTTTTATCAGATCATTGAAAGATTAGTGATATAGAATAACCGTGTTTAGTTGCCATTTTTCAGTTTGCTAGACCCGTGTTTATCAGAAGAAAAGCAAATGAATTAGTTTTTAAATCTGTGTTGACAGCTCTGATTAAAGTTTTTATGGTTGAAAATTTTAAATTGTTGGCATATTTGCTAATTTTAGATTTTATACTGTCCCTATTTTCAGAAACCTAGATTTACTTTTCTTGGAGCCGTATTGTTCTATGAAGAATTTTCTTTTTAGAGCACCTTTGAAGTTTTTTTCTTAGGAAATTTAAAAATCAGAATTATTTACTATAGGTAAGATTACTTCTTTAAAATTTAATTATTTGCTTTAATTTTATGTATTTGGATTTAATAGGTAAGGATTTCTTTTTTTTTTTTATTTTGAAAAGAATACAACCAAACAAAACAAAACAGAGTAAAGTCAATCAAAACAGAGCAATGAACATGGAACATGACTTTGAAACAGTGTAAAAGAAAGAAAAAAAACAAAAAACAAACAACAAAGCAATCAATAAGGCTACCATAATGGCTCTTGTTATCTGCAGTATACCTGCCCATACCATCAGGAATAAGTAAAATCAAACAAAATACAACAAACTAAAACAGTAGAAATAAAACAAAACATAATAAAACAAAACAAGCAAAGCAGAGCAATGTAAGCAATATAGAATTTCAAGATATTAGCGAAACAGCATTGGCTACCATAATATTTGTTATCTTCAGAATAGTTGCCTACACCTTCAGACATATTACAATCAAACCACACAGAATAGAGTAAAATCAATCAAAACAAACAATAAAAGCCATACAGGGTTTCTAAACAAGATAAGTGGACATCTTCGATGGCTGCAATTATATATTTTGTTATCTTTAAAATAACTGTCCATGCCATCAAGTATAATAAAATCAAACAAATCAGAATTAAATGAAACTAATCAGAACTATGAATACAATCTGAATTTCAAATCATGATACTAGATTAAGAGTGGTCATTTCCTTCCCTTTTTAGATAATTCCTCCCCTTTGACTTTCCCAATATGTATTGTGCATTTTGGATCCCACTAACACCTTTAGTTTG
>RJWT010013026.1:0-22054 GCA_004365215.1 Cuniculus paca | reverse complement strand
CAAGATTTCTCAAGTCCCTTTGGAGGTCTAGAGGAAGATTCCTGGATCCCTGCTCAAGTGGCTCACATTGGACCCCAAAGGGAGGAGGACACAGTCTGTCTGTCTGTCTGCCTGTCTGTCTGCCTGCTTGATCCTGGTAAGAACCTCAGGGGCACCCTAGTTAGTCTGTGTGTCAGTGTTGCTCAGCTTGAAAAGAAGGGGAGCCTGATCACTGCTTGTTAGTCAAGGTCACCCTCAAGGAAAGGGGGTTGGAGTGTTTAACCTGTGAGAGCCTGGTAAATGATTGTGTGAATGCGTAGAACAGACAACATCAATAGGCTGCTCCATCTGTGTACCAAGACTGGAAAACACTGGTCGCAGTGGCTAAGCTCGCAACAGGAGAGAAACTGTTTCTCCTGAGACGTTTTCAACTTGGAGCTTAATAAAATCTGCTTTGGATTCATTAAATACTAAAATTTCTGTTTTAGAACAGAAATAAAGAAGGGCTGCCCACTGTGCACTAGTTCAAATCCAGAGCCACATGAGATTTTTGATACTCCTGGGCCTGCTCACTTCTGCTGCCCTGGACCTGTGCCATGAAAAATATGATAGCAGCGGTGGCAACAGGAGCGAGACCCATGATGACAAGGGTGGCTTCTCCCTCTCAGCTTCGCTCAGCAAGGTGGGACATGATGGCACATGCCTATAGTCCCAGCTATGGGAGAGACCAAGAAGAAAGAAATACTCAGTCTTACAGTACTTACTAGAGAGATCAAGAGATGACAAGCAAAATATAACCCAAAAAAAGTCACCGAGGCAATATGAGTCAATCGAAAGCCCTTAGATTAAAAAATTTACAAATGTTAAAATCATTGATATCAAAACCAAAGAGCAATATTAGGTCTATCTACCTCCCAAATGCTTGCAATACACATCTTTTGGGAGCTAAAACACCTGCTTTAATTCCAACAGGTGTATGTGGACCTCTATCTCCTATATTAATTGAGAAAGCTCAACCAGTGCCTAAAAATTAACAAAATTAAAACACTTTCATTTTCTCTCACTCTCTTCCAAAAGGTTGAATGTAGCCATTCAGCTCCTTTGGTTACTGATTTCCTTTTCTGTTTGGCAATACATCCAGAGTCAATTGTAACATTTTCCTTTAGAGATATATTTTGCTCAAGATTAGAGATCTACTCTGGAAAAATTCTTGAATCTTAATTGTCTTTCTGCACCTGACATAGTTACAATTTAGCACCTGTGCCATACTTAAAGTCATTATTTTCTCTCTTCTCCACTGCCTAGTTCCTGAAAAATAACACAGTTTGCAATGGTGTCTAGTCCTAGGCAAAGCTCTTCTCCATGACCTCTTAGTTTCAGGAACAAGTTTCCAGAATGGTAAGTTTCCACTCCCTGGGACCCTTCCAGAATAAAGCTTATCTTTACTTATCTCTGGGTTATATTCAAAAACTGGTCTAGATTTAATCCTGTAGCTCTAAAAAATAAATACACAAATTTCTAGTCCAAGTTTATCTGCCTTTTAATCCTTCAGCAAGAATAAAGATTAACTCCTGTCTCCCCTTAAAAAGATGCTGACTGATTTTTTTCATAACACATATAAGTTCATTGATAGAAAACATTGGTAAAAAAAACCTTACACATTTAATAATAGTTCCAAACTCAAACAGATATTTAAAAAATAGACACAGTCCCAGTCCCCAGAGGACTGCCTTGTTGCAATTTCTCGGGAACATCTTTCAGGCCGGTCACTATTCTCAGAAATAATCTCTTTCTACACCCAAATCCTGTTCAACCCCTCTAGATAATTAGAATTTCCTTTATCAAGTCTGTCCCATTAGAAAAGAAAATCACATATTGCTATTAAAACAACAATTTGAATATTCCAATCAGATAAACTGTCTTCACAAATGTAAGGGATTTTTATTCCTCCAAATTCTTCTTATAAGAGATCTGCACTAATTGACCTACAAAAAATCTGACTAGTCCATTTACAATTATTAACTTCTAAAATTGTAAAATAGTTATTATGATTCAATTTGGGCAAAAATATATTTGAGTGCACTCTGATTTTATAAATAGATTTGTCTTACGTATATTTGTTTGTGTATCCAATCTCTAAACAGCTGTTTTATTTGAGCTCAACAAACTTTTCTTCTTTTTGCATTTTTGGATTTTTGAAGTTTTTCTTTGTGATTTTATTCATCTTATGGATAAATGTCATCAAAATTAAAGATATGTGGCCTGGGGATATAGTCCAGCAGCACAGCACCTGCCTGGCAAGTGCAAGGTCCTGAGTCTGATTCCTGGTACCAAATTAAAAAAGATTTAAAGATATGCTTCCACCTAAGTTACCAGCTGGTCAAAATGATGCTAACATTGTTTTTATAAATGTAATGCATAGTGCCATTTATACATTATGACTTGAGAGTCTCTCATTGTTCAAAAATATTGTGCTAATTGTTACGATCTGGTTTTCATAAGTCATCAAAGTTGTTAAGATAATTAAATAAAAATCCCTTTGGGTGGGGAAAAATTGTTGGACAGGACTCCAATTGATAAAGAAGGTTTTCATATAGCTATGACAATTCATTGTTGCTACTCCCATGGTGTATTAAATATTTTCATGCCTTCAGATGTATAGGTCTTCTAAAATATAAAACTGGTATTGTTTATGGTGATAAACATTTTCTTTCAGATTCAGACATCTGCCTTTCTCTTGTGTGCAGCTTCTTGTGATAAAAGGTTGATGTTAAGCCAACATAAGGTGACCCGTCAATATTTTTAAGAAAACCTTATGTGATATATGTATACTATGCATGTGCCACTATACTTAGGGATGCCTAGACATTAAACAGTCCAAACAAGGTCACACACTTCCATGACATCTCATTAAAATACAACAAATTAGGTAAGTGCTTCTTACATACTAAACAGAGATGACTGACTAAAAAGGCTAGTCTATGTCAAAATAGTGACGTGTGTTACAAAAATGCCATCATGATTGTCATGATAAAATATTATGTGAGGTTTTTAATCTCAGTTTTCTCTGTAAAACTATGTAACTCTTGTCTGTTAATATTCTATAGGGATTCAACTACTAGAACATCCATGGTTGACAAGAAATAACAGTTCTCTGATTACGCTTTATATATCAAGTTGCTTGATATTGAGATAAAACTTTTAATAATTAACCTCACTACTCCCATTACAATGTAATGTTATTAACCTTCTCTTCTGGATGTTCAATAGCTAAAGTTTAGAGGCTAACAGATAGATGGGCTAAGAGGACAACCAATATTTTGGCCCATCCTTCCAAGGTCAGTGAGGACCCAGCACACGAGAAAACCTTTTCAGCGACATCCTACAACTCAAGTAAGTTATACAACCTCCTAAGGAGATTGTTGGACCATGATAAAAAGAGATTAACAATGTGTGGTGTGCCTAAGAAGAGTCACCAGGAAAAAAGTTTCCCAAGCTTTCACAGAAAGCAACTTAGTCAAGCAATGACCATGACTCATCCAGAAAGCTGACACTGACTGAAAAACAGAGTTGCTATGCATGGTTCCAAAGTAAATCCTGAGGAGATTTAACTGACTTTGAGTGATAGCTAACAAGAGGCTACTGTTTGTTAATACAGGTCTCAATTTAACTTGGTCTTGAACGCTCGGCAGAAAGGTATAACCAAACAATATTTAAAATAAGGCCATAATAATAAGTTAGAAAATAAAAAACAAAAAAAAATGAGTTGCAATCACTATACCACTCCCATAAAAACAACTTCTGCATTTGACTCTTTCTCAAATGCATTTTTCTGTTGTAGTGTTCATGCTTTGACTACATGTGCTCTGATTTCTCAAAATTTGTTTATTCTTGCCTAGAGGCTGCCAAACTCCAAGTAATCATAGAGATAAAATCAACAATAAATATACTAAATAGATTTCTTCTACTGGGATCCACTGGATTGACCTTGTAAAAAGAGTTCATACCTGGTAAACTACAAAACTTCTATCTGAGACCCATTAGACTGGCTGTCTGGGCTGGTGGGCTGGGGAAGAGGTCCCTGACTGTGATCTGCCTTCACATCGACCCTTCTCAGCTTGAAGCAGTTAAGATTAAAAACTGCACTCAGTGTCCCCTAACTGCAGTTAGAGATAACTCTTCAGAAATATAAACAGCTAAGATTGTTACAAATATTACAGGAAGGTAGACAGGGGTGGGCCTTCAACACAAAAGACAATTATGGCAAAGGACACATTCACTGAGGTTAGGCTTTTAATTAAAAAATCCGAAATCACTTCAATCATGGAGCTCATGTTTAAGAGTCCCTCCTTGGCCCCCTATCTTTTTTTTGTTTTTCATTCTGCTAAAAGGACCTCATAGCCTTTATTGGTTAATAAGGTGTGTGACCCAGCACCTAAATTCTATCAAACTACAGATGGTCTTACCCAAGGTTCATAAGTGGCCCTGGGGACCCTGACAAACCTAGTCCCCTATTCAGTCTTAAACAACAAAAACATGATTTAAACAAACATGGTGAAGACAAAGATGTGTCTCTATACAAATAACAGGATGGAATAAAGCAGAAAAGTCTCTTTTATTCTATTTTATTTTTCCAACCTGCCCCTTATAATAAATGCAGCCTCCTCACTTGTTTGCAGATGCCTGAAATTCACTTCCTGGTTCTTCATCCAGGCCTACATCTTGGGCTCTATGTTTGTGTTTCCTGTTCAACCCATCTGTTCCCCAAAGTCACAGCACCTGCCCTGCTCTATCAAAAACCTGCAGTTCTGATTCTGTACTTTCTGCCTGTAAAAGCCTATAAAAACCCCAGACCACCACAGGGAGGGGCCTGCCTTTCTGCGGTGTTGGGAGTAAGCCTGGCCAGGATCACCTGTGTGAAATAAAGCTGTTTACTGCCTCCAAATCCTGGATTGTTATTTCAGTGTTTCTGTTGGCCATGGCAGTATCATCTTTTGCCATTGAAATGGTCCTATTTCAATGTGTACTGTTGAAGAAATATTGTACTATTGCCTACAGCAAGGTTATTTCCTGGGTACTTTTATTTGAGCTTTCTCTGTGCTCCAATAATGCTTTGCTTATGACATTTTATAGGACTACTTATGTATAATTGTGGAGAGCACTATATATTTTTCTCTACTCTAAGGCCAGGAATTCCTCCAGGGTAGACATAATATGTTATACATCTTCATAACTAAGATTGAGCACAATGCTTGAGAGATATAGTTGGTGTAATTGGTAGTAATAAGAAATAGTGTGATATTTTCATGTCAGGTTAAATTGTGGATTGTATTGTTCTAAGGCTTCCAACCTATGGAAATACTAGGGGTCATTGCTTCTGAGGGAAAAGCAGACAGCAGCTTGAACAATAAAGTCATTTCTCACCTTTGACTGGTAAGTAGTACTTGTGAGTAGAAGCAAGCCTCCGTAATCAGACTGTTTTAAATTCTTAACGCATGGCCAGCTGAAATTCAACATTTTATCATTAGGCAAAGGAAGAAGGCCAAAATGTGAGTCACAATCCAACTGCGATCAAATGAAACTCCGAGAACTGCTCTGCTCAGTTCTTTCTGAAATTTTTGACCCATAACATCATGAGTAAAATAAAGCAATGTTTATTAATACCAGTATGTTTTGGGGTAATTCATATTGCCTCAAAAGTAACTGATATAAACCAGGCTTTAAAAAATATGTATGATGAAAGCTCTGGAGATATAGCTTAGTAGTAAAGCACTTGCCTACCATGCAAGGAACCCTAGATTCAATCCCCAGCACAAACAAACAAACAAGCCAGTGTTCTATGTAGGTGCACTTCAATTTTGTTAGTCAAATGAAAGTGTCATTTTCTGTTCTTGATTTGTCATCATCTTGAAGTATTTCTTGGGTACTCAGTAGTTTTCCATAAAGTGTTAACATGGCAAGACTCCTGTAATTGTTTTTATTGCTGTGTGACAAACTGGTATAAATGCAGCAGTGTGAAGCATTGTAGATTTATCTCCTCACAGTTTCTGTAGTTGAGACTCCTGCTTGGATGCTGGTGTCTTCAGTGCAGAGATCACTTGACTAAAAGCAAGGTGCTAGCTGGGTTGAGTTCTTGCATAAGAGCTCCAGGAGAAATCTACTTGTACCTCACTTCTACTTCCCTCATATTATTGGTGGAATCTAGTTCCTTCAGGTTGTAGGACTGAAGTCAGCTTTACCTTATTGACTGTCCATTAGGGTGCTGTTCTTATCTTCTAGGAGCTGCTTACCATTTTCTGCACTATGCCATTCTCTCCCAACCTCTGTGGTTGCTCCTTAAAGACAAATAGGAGTATGTTTCTGCTATTTTTGAACTCTGACTCTCCTGTCTCTGACCTCTAGAACTAGACTTAAAAGGGTCTTGGGAATAAGCCAGGCCCATCTGGATCATATCCCTTTCTTAAAGTCAACTGTGCCAGATAACATCACCTCATCATAGAAGTCAAGTCCATTACATCTACAACCTAGAAAATCAGTCAGAACCTTAATCTTTCATTTAGTGGAAATCATTTCCATTGTTTCTTCACTGTTATCTCTTTTCACTTTTTCCCTCCTGGGATTTCAATTGCCTGTCTATTTAGACTTATATTTTTATTTTCCATTCCTCATAACTTTTCAAGTTATTAGTAATGAAAGAGATCCTAATTTGATTTTCAATACTCTAAATTTATTTTTCAGCAGCTACCTACTTATCCAGTTTATTGTGATCCTTATTTCAACATTTTCACCTTTTAGTTTGCTTTTCCCATTTCTTTTTAAAACTAATTTTGCATCTTTTTTCAGATTATTAATTTTTTCCTTTATGCCATTGTTGAAAATTATCAGTTATAAAATTTCAGTCAACTTATCCCATTACTTTTCTTCACACAATATATACTGTCCAGTATGTTTTCCTCCTACTTTTCAAGTATCTAGTTGTTTAACCTGTGAGCTCATAATGTATGCATACACTGAGGATGAAAGAGTCGTGTGTGTGTGTGTGTGTGTGTGTGTGTGTGTGCCTGCTTCACTCCCATGATAATGAAATTGAGCAGTTGACAGGGTGGAAATCTGGTGTGTGTCATTGCCCTTGTTTTAAAGATAAAGAAGGTCATGATTCTCAGGTCAAGGAAAATCATAACACATGCAGCAAAAATTAGAGCCCTTCTTGATCGTTTCTATGTGCTTCTTTGCCCAAATGAAACCTCCTTAGCCAAGGCCTTATTTTTAAGCCTTTAAGAAGGAGGAAGAGGAGGAGGAGGAGGAGAAGGAGGAGGAGAAGGAAGAGGAGGAGGAGGCACCAGCAGTGAATTCTTTGTAATCCATGGTCTCTCTCTGCCCAAAGAGGGAGTGTGTGGAGGACTTGCTCCCATTTTCATTATTTCCACACCTATTCAGACCCAAACTTTAAAAGTCATTACCACAGAATTTTCAATATCCATATGCAAGATAAAAAATAAAAAAGAAATTTACTGGTGAAAATAATAATTAGATCTATATTAACTAATATTCCCAGGAGTCATATCACTTTCCAGACACTCCAAATATCTCATTGTAATAATTTATGTACATGGGAATGGTAATGAATTTCACCAAGGTATTAGTGATCCTCTAAATATCTCACAATGAGACTATTGCAGTAATAGTACATTCTTACCTCTAGAAATGTAAGCAGAAGTATCCATTATCTGACAATGTCTGGAGGTATCGAGTGGGAAAGTGCCAGGTTTGATGCAGCAGTATAATAAAGTCATTATCTCAGTCGATTCAGGTCACTATAACAGGATTTATACACTGGTGCCTTATAAACAGTAGAAAACTATTTCTTAGACTCATGGAAGCTAGAAGACCAAGATTGGGGTGCTGGCATAGTCAGGCTCTGGTGAAGGCCCCTTTCAGGTTGCAGAATGCTTTGTATCTTCACATGGTAGAATGAGAACTGGTTCATTCTATGGACTTTTCTGTTCAGGACACCACCATCGTGAGGACTCTGCTCATTTCCTAATCATTTTCTGTGTTAGTTACTTTTCACATTGCTGAGACAAACTAGCCAACACCCAAAGTTAAGAGCGGAAAGGTTATTTAGCTGACAGTTTCTGAAGTTTTCAGTCCATGTTTGGCTGACTCCCAGGCAGGGTGGCATCACAGAAGAGAAAAGTTCATGGCAAACAGAAAGTATCAAAACCAATAAGGTACCTTACCAGATTCTTTCTGCCCTTTTGTACTCTTTCCAGGCTACTGGACTTAGAGTGGTGCCAAATCAATCAGTGGACTGATTTAGTAATCACATATCCTTAATCCCAGCATCACACACTCTAGATTCAGTCACCTCGAAAAGTCCCCACCTATGAGTGCAAGAATCTTTTGGGGGCACAAGCCATAACACCTTCCAAAAGTATCACCTCCAAAAGCCATCACATTTCAGAATAGGATTTCAATATACGAATTTTTTGAGGACACATTCATTCTATAATCAACATCTTTACATCTTGCCATGCTTAACGCATCATTGGCTCCTCAATCTGCCTGCTCATGGATAGAAGGTATCTCTTGCAGGCAAAGACATCATGTCTCAGACAACAGCATCCAAAGACAGAAAAATATAGTTTTTAAGTGCTTTTAATTTGTTTCTTTTTCTGAGGAAGGAAAACATCCTAGAAAGTACCTGCAGAATACTACAAGCCAGGACTAAGTAACATCCCCATAGACCAACGTCAAGGGAAGTGAGGAAAACAGTTGTCCAGCAGGATGTAGAATATTCAGGGTCTTTGTGGGAAGCAAGCTCTTCTAACCAAAATATTGAAGACTTGGGGCCAGACTATGAAACATAACTATTGATTCATAAGCAATACTGTTTGCCAAGCAAAGTACTAGCAAGATGACACAGGTGTTTTAGAGAGGGGAACCTAAGACTCAGCACCTATTATACTGAAATACCATGACTACTAAAAAATAAAGTATCTTGCAGCTATTGAGCAGAATATATCAAGCTGGTTGAAAAGCTCCCAGGGGGCTTCATCAAGTCATTGATTACTTTGGTGAAACTACTGGTATGTAGAGATTTGGAGCTATTTCTCAGTGTCAGGATCCTATTAATGGAATACTTAAAACTGATATATTAGCAGAAAAACTATTTATTTATAAAGTGAAATATAATTTTTACATGGGTTAAAGAAGCTGCACTTATAGGGTCATTTTTTTCTATGTAAGTAGACTTTAAAAAGGGAGAAATCTAAGTCAGCTTGTTGTTTTGTGAGTACAAAATTAACAAAAATTAACCAGGAAACCAAATGACCAGGTCCAACTTAGCACTTGAACCAAGTAATTGAATGGGTATGTGTCAGTTAATCATCACTGTTGTTACGGCCAATTCATTGTGTCAGTTTGAGAAGTCTAGAAGCTTAACTAAGTAATTCAGCAGTTCTACATTCTAGGGTATTGAGGCCATGCTCTCACTGCTCTAGGATTTTGTTCATTGTGTCAGCTTGAGAAATTTAGAAGTTTAAGTGACTCTACAGGAGGCCAAGGCCCTCACTTTGTAAACATCCAGAACCTGTGTAGGTGTAGGGCATGGAGATGGTATAAGTGCTACATCTGCCCTCTTGGGGGCAGGAGGGGTTAGTCTGTTTACAATATAAGGGAGGAAAAGAGGCTTGTTCTCCCTACTTTTTGCTCTGGTTGCTTTTCTGTCTTCTGCCACCTTGAACTGTTGCCCCTCACCATGCCGCCTTGGAGAAAGCTGATTATGGACTGAAACTTTCACAAACTATGAGTTAAATAAACCTTTCCTTCTTTAACTTGTGCATCAGATATTTTGTCTCAGTAATGACAGAAAAGTGAACAACACAATTTTCAACCTGATTGGATTGGGAAACACCTAGAAAATTCTAAAGCACATTTCTGAACGAAACTTTGATGTTGTTTCCAGAGAAAATTGACATGTGGGACAGAAAACTGATTGAGAAGACCAGCCCTGGATGTAGTGGCAGCATCCAATAGGATGGGGACTTAGATGACATGAAAATGGAAAAAAGAAGTTTGCTGGGACATACTCTTGCTTTCTGTTTCCCAGGTGCTAGGCGATAAGCAGCTCTACTCCAATGGTCCCTTTTACCCTGATTTTCTACCTTACTTTAAGACCATGCTTCTGGAAACAGCTGACCATGGACTGAAACTTCTGAAACCATAAGCCAGGATAAACCTTTTCTCCTTGAAGCTATTTATGTCAGGTGCTTTGCCACCATGATTAAAAGCTGCCTAACACAGCTGATAAACAGAGTCTTGAGGTATAGTCCTGCTGATTTTGAACTTAGAATCTTCCTACTTCAACATCCTGAGTGGCACAGTTAGAGGTGTGATCCATCAAGCCCCACTAGCCATATTAAAAAGTTCATCCAAAAGTATGTTTATTTTAAATAGTGGCTCTTATTTCTGAAGAAGAGCATTAAATGAAGTTTATAGTATTATATATGTGTTTATACTTGAACAGACATTTGCAGTGTTTCTAAGATGAAAGTATTATTTGTGAACAAAATCTTCTTTAAACTGGCAACTGTAATTTTTGAAACAGACTAGGTATTAGGAAAAACACTGCACTCTCGGTGTCTTAATTTTTAAAAATTGGTATTTATGTGGTAAAAAAATGGTTTATTGTATTTTTAATTAAGAAAACATTCACATGATAGTTACAAAGGAAAAGCAAAGTCATTTTGAAGAAAACATGATTTTGATAGTATAATTTGTACAAAGAAACCCTTTACTGGAATTATCTAAAACTTGGCTCAGTGCACCATTTTACTTTATATGTGGGGCACAGTCTCAATATTCTAAAATTTCAGGGATTTATTATTATTTTAAGGAAAAGGTATACTCAGTAGCTTTCTGCATGAGCAATAGAAATATGGGAGTTTATCTGCTACCTAGAAGTGATATAATTCCTTTAATAGCCAGTTTTAAAGAATGTACAACATGCCAAATTTGAAAGAAGGTTTCAGGATATCTATAACATTGTTAGATTAAAAATTTCTGATTTTGTCTATGAAATGATGTCTTAGTCACGTTTCTCGTTGCTGAGACAAAATACTTGGCACCTAAAGTTAAAGGAGGATTATTTTAGCTTACAGTTTAGAGACATTTCAGTCTATAATCAACTAACTGCAGGGCAGAGTGGCATGGCAGAGAGGCACCAAAGGGGAGGAATAGTTCATGGAAGGCAGAAGGCATCAAGACACCGTGCAGTGAGATAGCAAAGTAGCATAGTAGCAACCAACAAGCAACAAAAGCAGTCTTCTTTCTGTCCCTTGTATTCTGTTCAGGCTACCCACACTTATGGCTGCTAGCTAGGGCAGCCATGATCCTAGTGTTGCATGATGAATCAATCCCAGCAACACATATTTGATTTCAGCATCACACATCTGAGATTCCACCACCTCTGAAAAGCCCTACATGTGACCACATGAGGTTTTAGGGAACATCTTGGTACAGGCCATAACAAATGATTTTCAGAATTATTTTATTTATCAATGAGCTTATGTAATGATGAAAAAACCACAATGACATATTTAGTGTGTTTGACAATTCCCTCATACTATTCTCAGATGCACATAGGATATGAAATTTATTTTTCTTTATGACTGTTATAAATTTTTAAAAAAATTATACTTTTAACATTTGTTTCTTGCCCAAAATTCATGCTGATATTTAAGCCCCAAAGATGCAATATTAAGAGGTAGAGACTTTGGGGAGTTTTTGGACTATGAATGTTCTACCTGTATGAATTAGTGCCACATAAAAGGGCTGAGGATAACTAGTTAGGATCTTTGTCTATATAAGAGAAATTGCAGCAGCAAGACATCACCTTGGAAGCAGAGATGAGGCCCTCAGTAGATATTGAACTTGCTCCTTGGTCACCATCTAGTTGTGCTGGAGCTGTCTAGAGACTGCAGGATGCACAAATCCTCCAGCTATCGCAATCCCAAATATGTGCATGCTTCAGGCAGAGTCTATTCATACTTTCAGAAGTCAGGAAAATAGTATTTGCAGACTATCAGGAAGATTAGTGGAGGAAAACAGGTATAGAAAATGAGACTGTTAGGTGCATTTAATTGCAGCAAATATCGATGAGCAAATTTTGTATCTACTACCTTTATTGCTATTTTACATGCTCTCAGTCCATCTCCCCTCTGGACTAAATGACCTCTCATTTTGCTTTGCATCACTTAACTGTTTTAGGTGCAAATAAATTATGTGTCCCTGACTTACTTTCTTAGACAGACAAAATTCTCCAAAATTTCTTTGTATTTAAACAGGCATTATATCAGCCCCTAGCAGAACCAGCCTTAAGAACTAGCACTATGGCTCTGTTACTTGATTTGAATTGTACTGAACAGAACTCTTTGTTTTGTTTTGTTTTGTTTTGTTTTGTCTTTTTGAGACAGGGTCTTGCTATGCGGTTCAGGCTGAACTTGAGCTCACTTTGTAGCCCAGGCTAGTCTCAAACTTGCAACGATCCTTCTGCCTCGGCCTCCTCAGTGCTGGGATTACAAGTGTGCGCCACCACGCCCTGCTTGAAGAGGACTCTTTGACTGCAAATATTTCCTTTCACATTTCACAGTATAAATTATTCTACTCTTAAAATTTGAGACTTAAGATATTTAACATTTTCAGAATAACAGAACATTAGGTTGCCAAGAAATTTCCAATAGGTTTTATTTCACAGATGAGGAAACTAAAACCCAAAAAAGTTAAGTAACTCTCGTAAGATTACACATATCCATACTCATAGCTTTACCTTTATCAACAAGGAAATAGAACCCTAGGGAGGTGAAGTAGCTTAGGTCTGACATCAAAATATAACTATTGGGCCAGGGATATAGCTCAGCAACATGGCACCTGCCTAGCAAACACAAGGACCTCAGTTCAATTCCCGGTACAAAAAGATATATATATATATATATATATATATATATATATATATATATATGATTTTATAGATAAGAAAATAGGTGACTTACTTTTGGTCCTGTATCAAAACATACTCTTGAAACAAACTATGAAATCTATAGTAAGAATCTGCTGCCTGAAGTAAAATATGCAGGAAGCTAAAGGAAAATGTGATGAGAGTGTATTTTGTAAATATTAAACTGATGCATTTTTATTTCTCCATTCAGTCACACTCACTGGTGGCCTTAAACTTTCAAAGCTGAGCTCAAGGCTTATGTCTCATGGGAAAGCAAGAGTACTGCCTAAAGCAAAGAGGCCACAGTAGTCAATTGCAGGATTCAATTCTGAATTGCTCAGTCTCTCTGGCAAGAGAGAAGTGTTGCAAGCCAAAAGTTGTCAAAAACTAAAGAATATCCTAAATTATTTTATTTCACTGCTTTATCCTATACAGGCTTGCTTGGGGCTCTTGATTATGTAGTACTGGGAGATGCCACCTGGATTCTAAGGAAGGAGAGGAAGGCAGATTTTTGGGATCCTGGTGAATGACAATGAGTCAAGAAAGAGAATGGGAAAGGCAAGCAGAAAGACTGGTTTGCCTGTATTTGAGTCCAAATGTGTCTGTTTTCAGTGTATAATGTATACTCCTCCACGTAAGCTCTGCCCAAGTTAATCTCCTCTCAGAGCTACAGATAAGGCCAGTGCTACCCTGGGGTACCAGGTCCCATACTCACTGAGCTATAGAAGAGCATCCAACAGCGACTCTCTGGTATCCTCAGATTTTTTTTTAATTCTCCTGTGTATTTTCTATCATGCATTTAAAAAAATTTCCATGAATACAACAATTTCAGCAGCAGATATGCTAACAGAATAACATCAGCAGTAATAAAAACAGTAAATATATTACCCCTATTTCTTCTTCCCGTTATTCCTTCATTTCACTCCTTTATTTAAATATAAACTCCTCAAAAGTATTGCATTTACACAATTTTACCAATTTATTTCTTTCCTTTACATATTAATGTTTTCAAATTATTAATTAGGATATATATATTTCAAATAGAAAATTCACAAATCTTAAACATACAGTTCAATGAGTTTTGCCAAATGTAAAATCCATGTAAACCATTACTCAAATAAAATCCAATCACTCACAGAAGTTCCCTCACACTCTTTGCTGGCAGAGAGCAACCTCTCCAAACAAGGCAACCATTGTTCAGATGGATATTATCCTAAATTATTTTTGAGTTTTTAGAGCTCAAGATAAATAGATACTTAGAATATAAACTCATCCATTTATGCATTTGTATATTGAAGTGGGTCGTTTCCATATTTGTGATGCTATACATCAAACCCCTAGGAAACTTTGTGTGTAAGTTTTTATCTGAACTTACATTTTTCATTTCCCTTCTCTATGCAGAAGTGGAATTGATGGATAATGGAATAGAGGCATGCCTAACTTTAATAGAATCTGCCAATTTCCTTCTTAAGGTGGCTGAGTTACTGTTTTCTCTCACTACTGATATATAATATTTCCAACCATTCCACATTCTGACTAGCATTCTATATGGCAGTCTTTGTTTTATTATCTCACTGTATTACCTAAAAGAACCTGTGAAGTATTGAAGAGAAAAAGTGAATTTATTTTATTTAAATGAGAGTAAAGTTATTCAATATGGAACCATCAAGCATGATTCTAGCTGAATGCTTTTATATTTTATAAAATCAAATTTTCTTTTGTTCCTAGTTTGTTTAGAATTTTCATCATAAGTACATTAATTTTTTTGGTGCTTATTAAGATCATCATTTGACTTTTCTCCTTTATTCATTTATTGTGGTAGTGAATTTATATTGAATAATTTTTGAGTAACATAGGTAACTATGCATTTTTTACCCCCAACCGTGAAATATTTTCCATGTATTTCATATCTTCCAAATAGGTATAATGCAGTGTATAAACTATAATTGGTGTTACACAGTTTAATGTTGTATTTTGCACATTTTTCCAATGAGAATTTTTTTAATTCCATGAGATTATAATGGAAAAATATCTAAACTATAAACTTGTAATTGAAAAACATCTGAACAATGAATTTGAAGTAATGGATTTTGTACTTCTGACAATTTTCAGATTTTTTTATTTTAAAGTGAAAAAAATAAAAATTACAATAAAACAGTTTCAAAATAAGTTAGTTGGAGAGTTACAATAATCAATACACTGCATATTGTTGTATTCGTAGTATTCAGACTACAAGATATAGGCAAGATATCATGTTCAAGCAATATTAGCACAAACCCTTCTTTTGCTCCAAATTGTGGAGATCTGTCTGGACTTGCTTCTTTTGTTCTTGTACACCTTGTGATTGGTCCCCATGCACAGACTCTGGGTTGTTCTGAAACACCTGGGGATAAATCCCCAGAGCCATGTACTTACAGAGTGACAATGTGAACTTTTAATTGACATTACTCAGTCCTTTATATTCACTATATGACCAAATCTTTCACTGCTGTGAATGTATGTGCACAAGTGTCTGAGTGTCCATTTTCAATTGTTTTGAGTATACATCCAGAAGTGACATTTCTGGACCACATGTTTACTCTATGTCTTATCTGCTTGTCAAACTTCCATTTTGTTTCCACAGCATTTGCCTCATTTCACATTTCCACCAGCAGTGCACTAACTCTACCACACCATTGTCAACACCCAATCTTTTATATTTTTGTTTTTCTAGCATTTGTTTGTTTCCTGGTTTTATAATGCCATCCTGGCGGGTATGAAATGCTATCTCATTGCATTACCCTAGGGACTAGTGATGGTGAGCATTTTTGCATTTGCTTCACCAATTGCATTTAACATACAACTGAGTATTGTATATGGAAGAGCAAATAAGTTATATTTAGTTGATACACTAGGTTAGAATTCCACTCAAATAATTACCACTAGGTGAACTCGAATAATTTCATTGAAGTTTCTAAGGCTCAGAGTCTTCATTTAGAGGGTGATGGTGTGACCATAATTGTGATATGTCAACTTGAATGAATTAAGAAACGCCTAACAGATTAGTGAAGCACAGTTCTGGGTGTGTCTATGGATGATTGTTGAGTAAACTCACAAACTGAGGGAAGAATACCCAACCAGGATGTGGGTGGCACCAACCAATAAGCTTGTAGCAAAGAATAAAGAAAAGCAAGAAGGAAATACTCCCGTTTAGAAGAGCTACAGTCTTTGCTGCCATTGTACTTGGATACCAATCTCCAGTGTATTTTCCCTACCAACATAGATATGTACCAGAAACTTTGCAGTGAGTTTTCAGGCCTTCACCTAAAGCTGGGGTGCATCCTTGATTCTTCTTGTTCTGTGGTTACTGTCTTCCTGGGCAGAGAAGCTACTGGATCTTCTGGATCTCCAGCTACTGTAGATTCTCCTTACTCTGATCCTGCAAATTGCCATTGTGTACTTTCCTGCCTTTGGTCATGTAAGCGTGCCTAATAAATTCTTTTGCATAATTATACACATATTTTCTATGCTGTTTCTCTAGAAATTCCTAACTGACACAGATGGAAATAACACTTATTTGCAATGGTTAAGGTATACATTCAAATGATGAATTTTATCAGTAATGATGTTGTAAAATAAGAAAATCAATTCAATGTTTTATTTCACAGTACTAGGCATACTCGCAAAATTCCAAATGATAATCCAGTTTTTCTGGTAATAAGGAAAACTTATGTCCCAAGGAATTTAGCATAACATCAAGGAAAAAATAAAGACTACAGTTGTGAAAGTAATTTAATATTATTTTGAAATAAAACACATTCACATTTCTCCTCTTTTTCACTTCTAAACTCTTTTGCATGTTAAAGTCCTGAGTTGAACACAAAATAAATTCTAGATTTCTTATAACAGAGAGTTTGAAGAAACTAATCAGTCTTGAGCTACTGGTGGAAATTTTTCAGTAGCAGACATAAGAGTGATGTTTTATTTGTCTAATAGAATTAGATCTGGTTGTGCTGTCAGAGTATAGTGATAGATCTAACTCCCCTATCTAAATGAGAAGCAATATTTTGAATAAATCCTTCTACTATGTCAGAGAAAATGGAGACCAAGATCTTGTAATATAGACAAAAGGAAGAAAAGACACAGGGCTGCCCACTCCTTTTCAAACGGAGATCTGTCACAAATGAAAGCAAAATTGATTAAAACATCCATTTTCTTACTTTCTGCCAAGGTTTATCACTTGTAGATAAGGAAAATGGTCTAAGAAGTAATCCAGCTTACAGTCATTCATCACACATCACAGATTCTCCTTTGGTGTTTAAGAACTTCCCCTTTGCAGAAGCAATTGATGACTTTGCAAAGATTCATGTGATGTCTTCTAAGGAAAAAAAAAAAACACTTAGCATGTAGCACTTTCATTGAGTTATTCTTTGCAGGAATGAAAAGATAGTTTACAGCTTTACAGATTGGCGGTATCCCTAAGACCCTAGAGAAAAATGAGTGAGTTTTTATTGGTCCCATTGCAATGCTTAGGTTAATGATTCTGCCATCTTTTCTTGTACCCCCAGCATGGAAGAGTATACACAGTGGAAACAATAATTTTTTTTACAAAAATGACACAGACTTGAGGTCAAATCCTCACACTACTTAATATCTGTGGGTGCCCTGGAGCAAGATAATTAATTTCAGTGAGCTCCAATTTTCTCACCACTAAGATGGGAATAGCAATACGAGCACACAGAGCAGCTGGCATAATGAAATATGATTGTACCGGTGAAGGCATCCAGCAAAGTTTCAGACTAGAAAATATTTTTGTTAAGTTTCTTTTGAACCTTTTATATGGTTGCATTCATTATTATTAATATAAAACTTCCCAGGTATGTATGGCTCATCCTTCCAGCTTTATATGTGAGCTCCTCAAGGGCAAAAATAATCATACTTCTTTTTCTTCTCTGTTAATAGAGGCCATTGCATGTAGTAATCAATGTAGTGTCTTTTTTCTAATTATAAAAATAATATATGTTCATATTTGATGATTTAGAAAGTACCTAAACTGTACAGAAAACAATTACCAATAATACAACACCACAGAAAGAACAATACATTACTCATTTTGACATATTTCCTGCTAGGCTTTTTCCCATGTGCGTCTTTAAAAATTAGGATCATGCGGTACTTCAAGATTTGTGGTCCGTTTTTTCATTTACCTTTATACAATGAACATTTCTCATATCAGTGTTTTTCATAAAGGTGAGTTTTAAAAACCTCAGAGCAGTCCACCAACTGAATACTCATACTCTATTTTTACCACACCCCTTGCTTTGCAAATTTTCAGATTTCCACCATTATAAATAATTCAACAAGCAATTTGGTACACATGTTTTTGTTTGTTTTTATTCCTTTAAAATTCAGTGTTAAAAATCAATGAGAACATATTTTTAACATTTACACTTTTCCTCCTTTTAATTAATGTAATTTTATATATTACTATTTCATAAAGGAGTTACTATATTCAGGTATTATGAATGTCGTTACTCTAATTATAACAACTATGAATATTTTATGTACTACTGTGTGACCAGTTCCTTGCACAAGATAGTAGCCCAACAGATATTTGGAAAGTGGAGTTAGCTTGAATTACCTTAATCCTTCAGCATTATTGACTTCTGGGCTGAATAATTGTCAGAGGTTTAACAGCATCTCTGACTTCTGTTTACTTCATGCCAGTATTCTCCCTCAACTGTGAACATGATTAATGTCTCCAATATTGCCAAATGTCTCCTGAAGGAAAAACAAAAATTGCACCCCCACACACATACCATCAGGAATTACTGTCCCATGTTAAGCTAAAATCAAATCACAGTACTACCTATACTAATTTATTCTTTAACATTTTGGTGCATTCTTTTTAAAACAGGGACATAGGGACACACTTTTATGCCCTTTTGCTGAAGGATGTTTATTTTTAGTTAAAGTATCTTGGGCCTCCAACTCTGGTAATCATAGATACTTATATCATCATTTTTAATGGATTTATAATATTCCAAATATTTATAACCAAATCCCTACTAGTGTATAGTTTTTTCCAAAAGTTTTTACTATTATAGGTACACTGAGATACACATAAACAACACAGATGCATATAAAAATATGCATGCGTTTATCTATCTATGTGCACACATGCATACATCTTTAAACACTCATTCAGTTTCTTCATTAATATAAATTTCCAGAATAATATTTTCCATGTCCTAGTAAGCTTTGTAACTTCAGTATATTTCTTGTATTGGCTAATATTTTTATAAAAACATTATTTTAAATTCAGTTTAAATGTCTTTGATTACTGTATAAATAAAAAGAATTAGTGCATCTTCAGTTAATTGTAGTTCTTATTGTTTGCCAGTTTTGGGGCGTTCATTTTCTCTCTCTGATATCTGTAAGGGCTTTTCATATGTTACAGAGACATATATAAAAATAGAAGTGAAGTTCCTGGCTGACAGAGTTAGAAGCAAATTCGGAGTCTTTAAATATTCTAAATAAGTGATTGTTAAAGTGTGTGCTGTGAATGCTTGGCTATCAGGAAGGTCAAAAATATTTCAGACTAATACTAAGACATCACTTGTCTTTTTTTTCATTGTCTGCCTCGTGAACGTACTGTGGAGTTTTATGGGGGTAAATGACATGGGATGACGTCAATGTTCTGCTGGCTAAGTTTATGTGTAATTTTATATTTATGTGTTTGTAGAATATTCTAAGATTGCAGGTTTAATATGTGTGCAAATATTTTAAGAAATTAATTCCTATTTTTCTTGCTATTTCAAGAGTGCATTATAAGATGTCTCTTTGCACACAGTAAAATCTGGTACTTCATTATCATCCAAAATATTACTGTTCTAAATGTTTTCATGACTATTATTTTAATTAGATAATTATTTTATTCTAAGTAAATATACTTGATTCATACTATTTTTCTTGTGTTTAAGGATGAATCATTGGCCTAAAAGAGGGAATTAAAAGATTACTTATTCCTCCACTACAATGTCTATATCTCAAGACACTGAGAAAATGAATTAAGAGTTTTGTGATTAATGAAAAGAAGGAACCTCCTCCAAACAATTTGGATAATACTATTGAAAAGTTTGACAAAAGCTGTACTTCTCCCAGGATTTATACATGCTGGGTACATGCAGTTAATTTACTCTGTCTTAATAAATAGAACATGTTCAAATAGTATAAAAGTGCTAGTTAAGTAATTTTCAGACAAGTTATTCTGGATATGCAATATAAACAACTGAACAACTTAAATGCAGATTTGATGAGTTATTTTACAGTTAGAAATTGTTACAGTTTTTCTGACTTAAAATGCAGAAGCCACGGAAGCATCTTTGAGGATAGTGTATATTGCGTAGGCTGAAGAAGCATACACAATAGCTGAGAGGCTAACAAAGCCCAGTATGATTTAACACTGTTGACTACACGCTAGATAAAAGGTTAGTAAAATAAATTGTACTTTTCAATTACACAGTAACTTGTCTCATTAAAGATGTAGCTCCAAACATGAAGATTTGAGTTCATATATTATCTTTAGAGTTGTAGTTTTGCCTTGCAAACAGACAAATCTGCATACTTGGCTAGATTTGCTGTTTTGCTCATGTTCATTTATACTTAGTACCAGATAATCATAGAGGATTATTTTATTTGAAGCACTGATCCTGAATGCAAATAGTGGTGAAAAGTTGTACATGTGTACGTTAATCACTTTCTCTTCAGTTCTTAGCGAATGAGGGATTTTATGGAGATGATCCATTGTATGTCATTGGGAAGATGAGATGTACATAGTGTATGAGTCACATATGCTCATAGCCTGGGTTGGGGAGACTACTGCTTCGTTCATGCAGGGTGACTGGAAGTAAAACAACTTGGGAAGAGAGTGAACAAGCAGGGCTTCTGGCAGTCTTTGTAGTATTGAGAAAGTGAGCTGACCCTTATTCCCAAGGGGAGATGTCATTGCCTGTTTAAGTAACCTCATGGTTTGGCAGAAAAGTCATCATGCTGCAAATGCACTCTCTTGGTTTGAGAAAGTGTCACTTGTTTGTTTGTTTGCTAAAGAACCTTAGCTGTGGAATCAGGCAGAGAAGGAAACTCACAGTTACAGCACTGGCCAAGCACCAAATATATTGCCAGGAGTCATTGCAATCCACTGCCACACCATCCCAAGACAAACAAACGAATAAATAATCCCATTTCACTTAAGAATGCCCTTGATGAAAAAGGAAAAATTATTCTATATATTTTGTGTGATGAAGTAGAAAGCACATATAAAACACTTTTGCTGTACACTAAAATACAGTGACTGTCTCTAGGAAGATTACTTGTGATTATTTGAGTTGTGAACTGACCTTGTTGATATTTTTAATGGAATACTATTTCTATTTGAAGCAATGAATAACAGACAAAGCAGGGTTATTCCTATGTAGATGTTTGTCAGGCATCTTATCCTTCAGTGAAAACACCTGGCTTTTTTATTGCCAATGAAAAATTTAGAGCTTTCAGAAAATTTCAAATTTTGGAAAACTTGTATCTGCTATCACTAACTTGACAGTGTCCCAAATCTTCAGGACTTTTGTCATGCAATCAGCAATGATGTTAGGGAATATGATTACTTGATGTTGTATAATGAAATATATCATCATGTGGAAGATCAAACTCATTCAATTGTGAATAAATGAACAATTAAAGTTCAATGTGGATAATGGATTTTAATGAATGAGCATAAAAAAAATTCGATGAATTGGCTTTAGATTCCACACAGCAACTAATATTTAAGAAACTAACACTGATCAAGTTTTGGTGTAGTATCAGGGAAGAATATTCTCAATTACTTAGAAAGACTGCTACAATATTTCTCTCTCTTCTTACTACACATCTGTGGGAGACTGAATTTTCTTCTTTTTTCTTCCCATTTTCCCACAACCATACTCTTACTATTTTTTATTTTATCAGTACCTGCTTGCCATACATAAGTTTACATTCATCTTGAAAAGTACAGGAACATACTACAGCGTTTTTGGTTTTGTTTTGCTTTTTAAATTTTTGGGG
>RJWT010013025.1:0-22025 GCA_004365215.1 Cuniculus paca | reverse complement strand
GACTTGAAAAATGTTAGGAGCAACCTCTAGGCCGGGGCCTTGCTCTGGAGGTCTCTGGGTTTGACACTAATGTCTCTTTCTTCTCTCTCTCAGCAGGTCTGTTTCTCTGGCCTGATTCCACTTGAGTGGATTCCAGCCTCCTCCTGGAAGCTGCTTTATATTTAGGTTTGGCTGCAAATGAGCAGACTGTCGATGCAGAGCAGCACCTCCCCACCCCCAGGTGGGCCCACTTCATCTTGCTGACATTTCTTCTAACAGCGAGGCAGGTGGCTGTGTGAGCTCTCCCAGAGGAAAGAGTTGTCTCAACAGTCAGGAAAAGCCAGAGAATCATGGTTAGAGGTGAGAGGAGTAGATATAGGAATGGACAGAAAAATTAGAAAAATGGAAAGTAAATAGAGACG
This sequence comes from Cuniculus paca, assembly GCA_004365215.1. Classification (NCBI taxonomy): domain Eukaryota; kingdom Metazoa; phylum Chordata; class Mammalia; order Rodentia; family Cuniculidae; genus Cuniculus; species Cuniculus paca. Next base: position 21,624 of record RJWT010013025.1, on the reverse strand, counting down.
TATCAGAGACTGCCTCAGCACAAACTGCCCATCTTAAAATTAAAAGAAAAAGTAGAAGAAGGGGGAGTAGGAAAAAAAAATTCTTGCGTCTTTTTTGTCTTCAGGAGCTGGGTTGTGATATGAGTGTAATCAAGCATTCAAATTTAATTGACTATCCACTATATATCTAGCACAGTCCCTGTTCTGAAGAGCGTATGTCCTGTAGAGGAAACACATTTAAATTAAAATTAGGATGCAGGACTGAAGGGGCAAAGGAGTAGTGCTCCAAGCAGGGCCGTAAGAACTGAGTCTGCAAGGACTGTAGCAAGTTAAGAAAGAGTAAATAAATAAATACATAAATAAAATTTAAGTAGAGGAATTGGCATAAGCAAAGCATAGAGGCTGCAATCAGGAAAGGGTAGGCAGCTTGTCATGGTTGAGTTTGTGGAGTACTGAGAGAGAAAGGGAAGAAAATAAGACTAGGGACTCTGAGTGGGGAAAGCAGTATGCATTATATGAGAGGATTTAGCCTTTCTTTTGTAGGAAAGTTTGTAAAGAAAGGGGTGGCAATGAGTAGATGTGCTGCAGGAAGATAAGTCTGTCACAATGTGGCTTGGCAAATAAGAGAAGTTTGAAGCAGAGAACAATGCAAAACACACTAGAACTTCATAGAGGAACTTTTCTATTCTAAAATAGGACAGGGACAGGGACTCTAGCCTGGAGAAAATCAATTATTGATATTTCATTGAGGAACTAGAATCAATAGAATTTATTTTCCAACTGGTTGGGTGAGTTGTGAGGGAGGGAGAAGAAAGAATTATTTCAAGATTCCAGCCTTAGGCACTTGAGTACACATTGTTCTGTGAGTTAATACCTGAATACACAAAGATGAGAAGGGGGTTGAGGACTTCACACGTTCAAACTAGCTTAGGAATTACAGTTCCAGAGTTACAAAGCCTTTTCCAATATGAAGGATAAAAAATAAACACACTACTTCAATTTCTGTCCCATTTTCTGTCAGCTTCTACACAAGAGCACATAGAAGAACAGGCAAATGTGAATATTCTCTTTATCTAAGTAATTTATTCACCCAGTAGTTAGTGAACATATGGAGTTGAAGTCTCTCAAGCCCTGTAAGGCATCATTGCACCCTTGCTACATGAACCCAGTTTCTTACCTTTTTCCTTTTTTTTCTATACCATCTCCCTACCTCCACTAAAGTCAGGGCGGATTCCAAAAGGAAAGGAAAGGAGTAATATACTGTTGTTATTATGCACATTTCTGTTGCTGGTATAAAATATGGGACACAAAATTTAGAGCAAAGTTTTATTTGGGCTCACAGTTTCAGGGTTTCAGTCCATGGCTGCCTAACTCCAAGACAGAAACATCATAGAGGAGGGGGATGGTGGAGAAAAGCTTCTCACCTCATGGCATTCGGGAAGTAGAGATCATGGGAAAAGCCAAAGAGGAAGAGATCAGGGACCAGATACAGTCCCCAAGGTCATGCCACCAAGACTCACTCACAGCTAGAAGTATGCCTTACTAATCCCAGCAACTCTCAAGTCAATTAATTTGATAATCAAGATGAACCATCAAAACTGCTAAGTCCTTGTGTATGAATGGTTAGGCAATTCACCTGCAAAATAGGAAGCAGAGTCCTTTTGAAGACTGTTTCTCTTATAACCATCAGCGGGATAAAGCAAAAATCCTCTAAATTCAAGATACATTTCTCAGGAAAGCATTTTCCTTTCCAGGGCTTTAGAAACTAGGCAGCAATAGGATAATCTCAACTGTACCCTAATGCTGCAGAAGTCAGTTTCACTCTAAGAGACATCCCCTCTCATTCCCATGGAGTCTTTGGCAGAACTGGGCTGCTTTGGGTCTAAACTAGGGAAATAAGATTACAGATGGAACATTAAATATTGCTAGTCTCTTCCTCCAGACTAAAGCCCCAGTGTCTTTATGCTAATTTGTGCTCATTTTTAATGGAAGCATATCTGCATTTAGTAGACTTATCTCCTTATCCATACTAACATCAAACAAATGACAATACCTACAACCAAGGAAAGGTTAACTTAATGTTATAAATACAATACTTTTGAAATATTAATGGATGGTCTTTCTCTCTATCTCCCATCACACAATGGACTCTACCTTGTCTTACATTTGGGCTGCAGGACATTCAACACTCATTTTCTTAAGAAAGATATAATAGCAGAAAGCAATAAAGAAGAAAAACAAGATTTTCAGTCGGACGCTGAGTGGTTCTTCGGATCATGTCTGGTGGTTCTGCGGATTATAACAGCAGAGAACATGGAGGCCCAGAGGGAATGGACCCCGATGGTGTCATCGAGGTGAGAAAAATGGGTGTGGATTTTGATTCTGCGAAAAGGTTGTGTTGCTTTCTGCCACAATGCCAACTGATGTGTTGGAAGTGACCAAAAAATTCATGAGAGATCCAATTCGGATTCTGGTGAAGAAGAATTGACCCTTGAAGGAATCAAACAGTTCTATGTTAATATTGAAAGAGAGGCTCGTGGAATTGATGTGCAACAAGTGTCCTTGGTTATAAACTATGATCTACCTACCAATCGTGAAAATTACATTCACAGGAGTCGACAGCAGCAGTTGATGACGAGATGGCGCTCAGAAGCGGCGTTGACCTAATTTAGGACGTGGAGTCATGAGCGAAACAGCGCACTGTTTGAATAAAGAGCGAGTCGAATTGGCAGAGGGGGTCGATTTGGGAGGAAAGGTGTGGCTATAAACTTTGTTACTGAAGAAGACAAGAGGATTCTTCGTTACATTGAGGCTTTCTACAATACTACAGTGGAGGAAATGCCCATGAATGTGGCTGACCTTATTTAATTCCTGGGATGAGATAGTTTTGAATGCAGAGTTCGCTGTTGCTGAATAGGCAATCACAACGTGCATTATGCTTCTCTGGGAATTTTTGAATCTTGTCTCAATGCTCATAACGGATCAGAAATACAGATTTTGGTAGCAAAGCGACATTAGTCGTGAGCTCTTGTGAGGAAAGTCATTGGCTTTATCCTCTTTAGAGTTAGACTGTTGGGGTGGGTATAAAAAAGATGGGTTCTGTAAAATCTTTCTTTCTTAGAAATTTATTTCCTAGTTCTGTAGAAATGGTTGTATTAGATGTTCTCTATCATTTAATAATATACTTGTGTACTAAAAGATATAAGTGCTGTATAAAATCAGCCAATTATGTTAAACTAGCATATCTGCCTTTATTGTGTTTGTCTTTAGCCTGACTAGAAAGGCCTTTAAAATTGATTTTTTTAAGAAAGCATTTGAATGCATTTTGTTTTGGTATTGTATTTATTCAATAAAGTATTTAATTAGTGCTAAGTGTGAACTGGACCCTGTTGCTAAACCCCAGCAAGCAATCATATTCTAGGTAGGGTTAAACCCCCAGTAAAATTGCCATATTTCACATGTCTTAATGAAGTCTGAATGTTAAATAAATTGTATATTCACTTAAAAAAAAGAAGAAGAAGAAGAAAAACAACAGCAGCAGCAACCAACAACTCTTCCAGATTTTTGAGTTTTAAAAGACAAAGCCTTAGGAAATAAGACAGGCTTCATATCAGAAATGAAAAATATATTAAATTTCCTTGAGCTGAGTTGGGTGGGGGACATGCAAGAAAGGATAAGAATGTGAGTAAATTGTGAATATATTTTTCTTGGTAGGTTTCTTAATAAAGGGGGGAGTGAGGGAGGAGGGTTGAATAGAAGTGTGGTTGTTTAAAGAAATGAGGGCTTTGCCCAGTCCACCAAAATTTAGAGTGAGCAGAAATATGAGTTGGTGACGTTTTAAATTTCACCTGCTTCGAATCCCCCCTCTATTCTCAGAAAATATGATTCCACCCTGAGATCAGCTTATTTCTGTAGAACTGGCCCCTTGTCATACCCACCAACCAGGAAGAAAAAAGGGTGGAAATGGGAGATCAAAGTAAAGAGGCAGAGCTTACCATGCCTCAGACCTGCCTTGTTCCTCCCTTTCTTTCCTCACAACCAGTTACCTCTATTGATTGGTAGGCATGTCTAGTGCTGCTTGCCTACTTTGCTATTTATAACTGTTCTCTCAGGTAATCTTGCAGACTCCCTCAACAAAATTGACCCTGGAAGCTTCCTCTAGGTAGCTAAATAATGAACTAACAGTGCTGGATTGGGTGCTGACCCTAAGTTCAACTTCCTGTAGGACTAGTGGCTTCCTTGCCTCAGAAAAAGTTTCTGTAACTTTACAAAAGCCCCCAAGGTTTCAGGTGCTGGGAAGTTGAATCCCTACCCAACTTTAAACAATTGCACCCTCAACCCAGACTGCCCTTTGTTCCCCCAATTAAAAGGGTCACTTCTCTCTGTTGAGCTATTAAAAGACAAAAATAAGCCCAGAAGCCAGGTGCCCTGGCACCAACACATCCCTCTTGGATTGATGAGGACTTGCTATTTCATTTGTTTACCTGAAACTCTTCCATTTCCTGTAAAAACCATTCCAATATCAAGTGATGCTGAGCAATTTGTCCTAAAGTTGATATATACCAAGCAATGACCCAGATAGAACTCAACTGGCAGGTAATGCACTTAGGAAATTAAGTAAGGCTGAGTGTTATGGTTTGTGTCTGAGTGTTCCCCAAAGCCTCATGCAGTCATTTTTACATGATAACTGGTGATAACTGAACCTAGTGTTTGTGATTAGTTTATTGTCTAGTGCTGGGATTGGCGGTGAGTGCTGCACCCACCCAGGGGCAGGTAGCTGGCATACAATATAAGGGAGGAAAGGATTCAGGCCTTCCCTTTTTGCCCTTTTTTGCTCTTGTCACTTCTAGTATCTGCTGCAGCTGCCATGTTGCCCCTCAGCCACACAACCCTGACCTGGAACCAGCTGATTATGAACTAACACCTCCATGAACTGTGAGCTAAATAAACCTTCCCTCCATGAACTCTGAGCTAAATAAACCTTTCCCTAGCTAAATAAACCTTTCCTTCATTTTGGGTGTTGGGTATTTTGTCTCAGCAACAAAGAAAGGAACCAAGATAGAATTTGATACTAGGAGTAGGGTCATTACTGTGACTATAACTGACCATGTAGTTCAAAAGCCTGTGGGAATGGCTTGTGGGAAGAGTTTGGTAAGGTTCAGACATGTTGCTGAAAGTGTAGAGTTGGAACACCTTAGACTGTCCTATATGGGAAATTCTGGTCAGAGCTCAGAAGACCAAAAGGCTGATAGAAATCCTGCCAGTAAAGACCAGGCTCAGAAGATTTCTGCTGGAAAGAACTGCATTAGTTGGTGCACTCAATATGTACTATGGCTTGGAAGAATGTGTGTTATGGCTCATCTGCATTTTGCTTGTGTCCAGAGACTTTGCTTGAGACTGAGATTAAGGGTGGCAAACTAATTGACCTGGCAGAAGAAATTTTAGGGCAGTTAAATGTTGAGGTGGTGGCATGGCTATTGTTGGGGGCTTTTAGCCAGATTTATGTCTGAATCAAGAGGAAAGAATGCAGCAGGATGATTTAAAACATTGTGAGTTTGGCCAGAAAGGAAGCTCCAGTAAAGCTATGAACTACAAAAATAGAACTGAGATCTTGATAACTGAGAAGGAACAGGAGAAAATAAAAGATGGCCTGGGGGTATTGCAAGCAGCAGCAGCAGGTCCCCATGCTTTTCAACCTCAAAACTGCAAAAGTGAAAGACTTTGCTTTGAGGAGAAAGCTGCAGAAGGCCATGTTCCAAAATGGCAACAGGTGTACCAGGTTCCAGAATGGCAGCAGCACAGAGAATTTGTTCCTCACAATCAGGCTCAGTGCTCAGTGATCCAAGCACTTGACCCCTATGGCCAAGAGAGAAAAAAGCCTGGCTACTGCTCCAGCTGACTGTGGACCTCAGCATCATCCATGTGGCACTGGTTTTAGGTGCATACAGAATGCAAGAGTTCTGAGGTTAAGGCAGCTTCCACCCCAATATCAGAAGGCCTGGGAAGCCAGGCAGTGTGCCCCTGAAAGGGCAATATGTGAAGCTGTGAGTATGAAGCCAAAGGTGCAGAGGAGACCCCAGAAGTTTGGAAAAGCCAAGAGTGTGAATTGTCTAAGGGAACCTGCAAGGAGGGAGCAAAGTAAGCCCAAGAGAGAAGTCAGGCAGCTACAACCACCAGAAGTGCTGTGAGGGGCCGAGTCACTCAAGCCCTTTGGAGCTCACAACCACATTGCTTCAGATGCTGAATGTGGAACTCCAGGACTTAATATTTGCCCTGCTGAATTTTGGACTTCCGTTGGTCCCATTCCTCTGTATCTCCCTATTTATAAACCCTTTGGAATGGTAATGTTTATCTTGTGCCATTGAATGTTGAATGTGTTTAACTTTGTTTTATTGTACAGGGGGTTACAGCTAAGAGTCTACCTTAGATCTTGGAGGAGATGGCACTGGGACTTTTCAGCAATCCTGAAGCTGTTAGGACTTTGGCAACTCTTGGAGATGGACTAAATGCCTTTTGTATAAAGGATGTACATGAGTCTTTAGGGGGCCCGGGGTGGAATGTGTTAGTTTGTATTTAAATGTGCCCCCAAATCCTCATGCAGGCATGGGGGACAGGCCTTCTAAAGATGCCTGAGTCTAGCATTTGTGATTGGTTTGTTGTCTAGCACTGGGATTGGTAGTGTGAGTGCTACACCCACCCAGGGGCAGACAGCTGGCATACAATATAAGGGAGGGAAGGAAGTGTGCTTTTCCCTTTTGCTCTTTTTGCTCTGGTCACTTGTGGGCTTGTGGTATCCTCTGCAGCTGCCATGAATGGTTGACCTCCAGCCATGCCACCATGCCTTGGAGTCAACTGAGTATAGATGGAAACCTCTAAAAACTGTAAGCTAAATAAACATTTCCTTCCTTTATTTTGGGCATCAAGTATTTTGTCCCAGCAATGAGAGAAAAGTAACCAAGACACTGCAGATGTAGCTCAGTGGTAGAGTAATTGCCTGACATACATGAAACCTAAGTTCAATCCCCAGCACCAGAGAAAGAAAGGAGAAAGAAAGAAAGAAAAAAAGAAAGAAAAAAAGAGGAAGTGAGCACAGGTATTGAGCCTGCATTTCCATGCTAGTTCTGCTCCTTACTAGCTATTTAATATTAGGCAAATTTATACCCCAGTTCTAATTTCCATGTCTGTAAAATAAGCAAAGTTAATGTGAAATTCAACGGGACTCTATGTTGAAGATCACATGAGGTAATGTTCCTAGTGTGTTTCGCACTATGAGTAACGTCCTCAAGATTATTATGGAGTAAATGTTGAGGAAACATCTTTGGTTCATGCACAATTCTACCTTTTCCTAGGGAGTCATGCAGTTTTCAGCACTCATCAATTTGTACCACCCAACTGTAAAATCATTGAAATGTCCTTATGAGGATTCAGGTTTTCCCTGCTATAAAATTACACACTTGGAGGAACTGGGGCAGACTGGAGAATTTATCCTTTACTTTGGTAATCTTACCCAAACAGAACCCAACCAGATCCTGAAAGAAAATGACCCGGGTCTGTGAGCAGCCACAATAGATATTACAGAAGTCCAATCACCATAGCTCATAAAGGTTGGAAACAAAAGTTCCCTGGGCTTGGAAGAAAAGGTCTATGATTTGGAAATTAGAGATGAATACAAATTCTAGATCTTAGGATTTGTGTGACCTTGAAAAACCTGCTCATCTTAAGGCTCAGATTCTTAAACTTGGGTAGGAAAATATGTGAGGATTGGAGATAGTATTCCCAGCCCATAGTAGCTCCTTAAGAACCAACACTGTTATTATTTCTGTATAGTCCAGGCTCCACTGGCCCTTTTGGGAGTGTGGTTGATGCAAATGGTCAAAAACACAGGTGTACAATTGTAAGGAAGCTTGCATTCCTAATCATTGAACCACAAATTCATGCAGCTGGGAGGAAGATACCAGGCAGCAGTGGCCTCAGCCTGAGCTGCACATCAGAAACACCTAGGAAACTCTTAAACCTCCAATGCCCTACCACACCCCAGGCCAATTGGGTCAAGGCTCATCAGTATTTTTGATGCTCACCAGGTGATACCAGTGTGATACCAGTGTGCCCCCAAGGTTCTGAGTCACTGAGCAGCTTCTCCAACATTGATATGCATATTTAACACCTAGGAGACTTATTAAAATGCAGAATATGATTGAGAAGGCCTGGGATGGGGCCCAGATCCTGAATTTCTAATAAACTTCCAGGTGATGTGAGGGCTAAAGGAAGAATTGCTTTCACTATTAAGATACAACAGCTAAGAGTCTGATGTCTTGGGCAAAGATAGAAAAACCAGAAAATACAGTCTTTATCTCCAAAACCTAAACTGCCTGGGGATCACTTAAAGAAGGGCATGAAACTCTGTATTTTTAAATTCTCCTTAGCAGTATTACTATGTTAAAACAAAGCCCAGGTTGATGGTCATAATTATGACTCTGAGTCTCTGAGAAAAAGTGACACTTCTACTGTGTCATAGCATTTAATAGGACCAGGATATTTATTTGCTTATTCAGTTTGGACTGCTATAAGAAAATACCATAGACAGAGTAGCTTATGAAATCCAAAAACTCACTGATCATACTTGTGGAGGCCAAAGTCTGAGATCAGGGTGCTAGAGTACTCAGATTCTGGTAAGGGCCTTTTTCTGGGTTTCAGATTACGATTTCTCATTTGTACCCTATGTGTAGAAACAGAGATCTCTGGGCTTCATAAGGGCACTAATCCCATTCATAAGAGCAGTACTCTCCTGGTTCTAATTATCTTCCCCAAACCCTATTTTCTAATATCATAACCTTGAGGGTTAGGATTCCAATATGAAGACACAAACATTCACCACATTATAATGTCACACATTTTGGAGGCTCTTAGAAGAAAACTTATCTCCAATTATAAGAGATAAGTTACAGACATCTCTTTCCATGAGAAATAACCATGAGGTAGACATTATTACTGTTCCCAGTAATTCACTCTCTACTCCCCATAAAAGGATTATAGTTTGCAGCCCGTTGACACAGACATTGGTCAGTAGAGTGTAAGCCGGTGCAACATGCTACTTTCAAGTAAAAGTGTCAAGGGCCATCACATATTTCCTTTGTTGCTCTTATCCCTCTGTCACCAGGCTCAGGTATGAGATGCTCCTTCCTGCTGGCTCCCAGAATGAAGAAGACACAGCAAGGCTTATAAAACAGACATGTAGAAGAGGGGGAAATAAATACTGCTGTTATATGCCATGGAGATATTAGGGATATTGGTTACTAATGAAAACTGAGCTATTCATAGTGGAGACAGGATCGCAGAACAGAGGAGGCGCCACACTTCATAGGGGATGAAACAGACATGACAATCACCAGTATCAAAAGTGACTCAGAATAATGCAGAGAAACCCAGCACTCTCTGGATATAAAGATCATAAAATCTTTATATACATATGTCCTATGAGAGAAGACGCCTCCTGTTAAATTTAGGGAGATTTCTTATAGAAATATTCTCTTTGAAATGAAAGGAAGAAACCTCAGGGCAGTAGGACAAAACATGGGGGTGGGTCCGAAAAGTGACCGATTCAGAGAATTATTCTAAGAGATGAGAAGACTTGGGTGTATGGTAGATTTGAAGTCCAGTGTTAGAGTTAAATTAAGAAAAAGGTTGGAAGGGGGACAAGGAAAGGCTGAAGGCTCTGATGAAGTGACAAATTTGTTTCCTGCATCAACACCACATTTTCAAGGTGTTTTTCTTTTCTGGTCTCCAGGGAGAAATCATCTGAGGCCACTTTCAGTTCTTCTTTAGTTCTAGTGAAGGAACATAGGCGTGTGATTAGCCAGATTCCAGGGCATTGGTTTGGCTTCTTTTTCTCTGACTATTTTCTCTGGTGCTGATGGATGTGACTTGGGGAATAAACAATGCCAGTTTTCTAGCCTAAGAAAAATAAGGTACCCAGTTACTCAAGCTCCGCCTGGGTCCTGGGTAAAAGTCCCAGATATCATGAAGTACCACTCTGCCTGGCCGGCCACTGTCCAGTGCTTGCATCTCCCTTAGAGTTGACCTGCAGGAAGAAGTAATTATCATTTGGGTTCCAGTCTTCCTGGGTCCTCTGACCAATACTCTATCTTTAATAACAGTTCAATACCAAATCTCTGATGTAGAAGACTTCCTATCTTACCAGTGTTGGATATCCCTGTAACTATGAACTGACACTCAGATATTTTCAGCCAAAGTCAAGTGTTAAATAATCACATGTGCATCTTTTAAGGGCACCTTGACATGCTCTAGTTGTGCCAATGGAGAGATTATTCTGTAAACCCTCCTCATCCATTTATCAGAACATGAAGGGGAACAAAAGATCTGAAAATAGTTGAATACAGTTCAGCTCTTCTGGACATTAAAATAGTGAAATTGAAGCAGATGTGAAGTAGAAAAGGTGACAGGAAAAGGTCAAGCAGAAGAAAAAAGAAAGTCTTAAATGAGAAAATCAGGGAGGGACCTAATGACCTCAGTGTCTTCCTCTACTTCTTTAATCTCATCACTCCTTCATTTGATGAAGCAGTCACTTTGGGGTTAGTAAAATGCTTGGCTAAGGAGAATATTTCTTTGTGTTGCAAATTAACAGAAGAAAGTCCTGGGAAATCATTTTTCTTTCTTTTCTCTGCATGTAAAATCCATTATAAAGCTTGAGGCCCTATCTCTACTGTAGAGAAAAGGAAAGTATTTATAAAGAAGGCAGAAGACTGTCCTCAAACATATACACAAGATGGAAGGCCAATTAAAATCCTCAATAGGAGAAAGTTTTATGTGTTTGTTTCTGTCAGAAACAAAAAAGCCTGGCCATGAACTAGCTCCCTTTCGACAAGGAAGCAAGCCCGAGTCATAAGGATAAGAAAGCTGAAGAGCCCAGGAATTTAACATCCACTGACTTCGTTCTCTGCCATCCTCCTCCTGGCCTCACTCATGAGGGTGCTGAATAAAATGGTCCAAGGAGGTAGACTTCCCCTGCTACTGGCAAAGACATTTGATGACCTAGAACAATTAGAAAGGGAAGACACAGCCTCATTCCACTGTCATTTTTAGAAACCCTTACTCCCTCCTGCCTCTGCATTCCTCACTCTTTTTTTTTTTCTAAATTCTAAATTTTGAATCCTCAAAAAAAAAATAATACTTTTACTTACTGCTAATCACTGCCACCTTAAGATTAACGAGAAGAGGTCTCCTGTGATCTTAATGCCTGTCGCCAAAGTGAGGCCAAAACATTAGGTGTTAGTGAAGCATAGAGAATAGAAGCAGGGCAGGATCTAGCCTTGCTTCAAATTTGTAGAAAGGAAAGGATGAGACCAGAGCAGGACTTGAGCAGAAGACCATCAGGTTATAAGCCTTGCTGGGGACCACTGGGGCCCTGGGGTGCTAAGCTGGACGACCATCTCATACTGATGTACAGGTTGCCATTATGGCAATAGTGTATGATGAAGAGTTTGGCCCTAATTTTTGATGTGTGACTATGAATAGCTTTTAAACCACCCTTCTCTGTTTCCCCATATGCCTATATCTAGATACGCTGCTAAGAAACTCTGGGAGTTCCCTCCTTCAAACCCAGAAATACTGTGCCTGGCCTGCGTGGTAACACTCCCACTACCCAGCCCCAGAGCCAGGCTCCTTTCCTAACTGTCTCAAGCCATTTGTAACTGGTAGGAGGCTTTCCCTGCTCTCCACAAGAGGCCTCAACTGTAATTCAAACCGTTTCATAACTTCTGGATTTGCACGACTTTATTAGTCTCAGTATATGAGCTAGACTTGGGTGGACTTCCACTTATTCTGCAGGTAATTATAACAGTGATTCTGGGAAATATCAGTGTACTTGTGTCATCCATAGTGATATCTAGTAATGATGTATTTAGGTCAAACAAACAGAAAAGCACCCTAAAAAAGTTAACCCACAGCAACAAGGAAAATGCAAGACTAGAGGTTGATACAACTTATGGCTGTTGGAGATACAGTGCCGAGTATTTTCAATCTCAGTTTACTGGTGAGGGTCTATTGCCTAGGCTGCTTCTAAGAATTTGAGCTGCCTATAAAATCACATGCCACAAGTATGTAAAACATGAGCTGGGAGTATTGGTCATGCCTCTACGGCAACTTCTGGACAAAATCCACTGCATACCTCAGCTGTTCAGACCTATGCTAGCTTTTCCTGTGTCTTCAGTCTCCATCTTCTTTCCTTTCCTTGAATTGTAAGCAATTTTATTTGGTTATAATTCTGATGACTTACTTTGTATATTCCCTTTCAGATTTCATTCAGAGTTTGATTTGTTGCCACTATAGATTAGGACTCTAGGTAAAGAACATCTTTAGACAGAGAGAGAGAGGCAGAGAGAGAGAGAGAGAATATTGGGATAGGTATAGATTATATGGATAGAAGCTAATAAGAATATAGAATTCTGGAGTTATATTCAGAATCCAGTCTTCCAAGATATCTTCACCACCTCCACCCCAAGGTTTATGTCAGGCTGTTCATTATAAGGAAATTACATGTGTAGAGTCTAGCAATGCCATCTTGTTTTCTCCGAAATAGGACAGGACAGCTAAGATCAGTGATGAAAGAGCAATTTCATCATGCTTTCATCAGAGAATGACAGAGAGGGAGGACACGCACACACACAGAGGGAGAGAGAGAACTTGAGAACTAAATAAGGTGTCTATTTTTCAGTTAATCAAGGATTTTTGGTTAACTACAAGTGAGGTTGGAAATAATAGATTCGAATTATATCTAAATTAGTACAAAAGATGCTCCGTGATAGTAGAAAGAGCCAAACTGAAATTTCCATTTTAAGCTTTGCCAGTCTCTCTGTCACCTCACTTTTATGGAGTTTAGACCACTAAGAGTCTTCCATCTTTAAACCTTTAGCGACTACATTAGATGGGAAGGACAGTCTATGCTATGTGGCAGAAACAAATTGAGAATTCCAGTGGCCTAACACTTAAAGTTTACTTTTCACAAAATCTACTGTTGCTGATAGATCTGTCCAGTGCAGTCTATTTCACAGATTCAAGCTGACGGAGGCCTTCTCGTTTTGTATCTGCACCTCCTAGAAGATGAGTTTTCTAGTCTTTATGGCAAACCTCAGGGATATGTAAGGGTCAAGCACTAGCTTTTGAATGCTCTAGCCCAGATGATGTACAGCACTTCCACACACAGCCTAGTGACAGTGGGCTCTGTCCAACTGCAGATGGGTGGGACAAGGAAGAAAAGCAGAGGGGCATTCAGTTTCTCTGTGGTGTATTTTAGGCCAAAGTCACATACTCACTTCACGTATGACCCATTTGTCATGACAGAGATTTTCTAATGACCACAGATAATACCTCCAAGGAGCTGCCACCTTTAAGAAATGGCTCAGAGCTCACAAATACACTAGAATCTGAATGGCTTTAAACAAATCACCAATAAAACAAAGCTAGCTTGTACAGATCTTCTCACCAGAAGGAAATGCACAGATGATTTGAGACTGAAGAGGGAGTGAGAAAAATGAAGCTAACCAACCACATGACAATTGAAAATGGACCCTTATCTCGTGATTCTTGTATTCTACCTCTGGGTCATGCACTGGGCCAGAAGAATAGAGAATGATAACTTTCTTGAAGAGTTCTTTCTGATGAAACAAAACAAACTGAGGTATAAACTAAAGTTAAAGGCAGAGAGCATTTGTACCCAAAACTGTGTTTCTTGATTGGCTGCTGGATGGCTCACTTGAACTCAGCAAAAAGGATGTAATTCCTCCATACTCCCCAATGACCTGAAGGATAGTGGTTATCTTCCATGGATCTTGTGTAGGATTTCTGGGGATTCCTCTTTGCAGAATCAGCCCAACTGCAGGAGGAAGAACAGAGGGTAGGAAGAAATCTACCTGGAGCCTGGGACTGCCACAGCTGAATCATAGAGAATGCAGGAGTTCTCTTTCCAAGCCCTGGAATAGGTTACACTGGTTTCTGCCTTCATAATCTGAAAAATTTGGTTTTATAAGGCATTAAAGGGCCCAGGAGATCTGGAGAGGAAAGAAAGAAAAATGGAGTGATCTTCCAGGCTGAGGTTTCAACCTCATCTTCATCTTCCAAAAGATCCACTGGAGGATTTTTCAAAGGGTAGCCTCCCCTTTGCTTTACTGAATGGCTATTGTGAAAAATAGCCATCTCACTAGGTAACACACTATTCATCTAGATGATTCCCTGAGTAGCTTCTTTCAGGGAAGACACTTTTGAAAAGCAGTGGAAAATTCTAAACACTGGACCCCTGGGTACTATTGGCTGAGACAGCAGGCTCCTGTGCTCTCTTTATTCACTTCCTTCTGCCTTCTCCCTATCCACACTTTCTGGAATATTCCCATGCTGATTAGACATATGAGGAGTGGGAAGGCCCACCTGGGTCCAAAGACTGAGGTTACATCACGTCTGCCTAGCTTGTGGCTGGGACTTATTAAAATTCATTGAGAAGAATGCAAGGCAAGCACTCATTCCAGGGAATGAAAGAGCCAGGAACAACTGGCTTAGTTCTGTGGGAAAGGCTTAGTGGTCAGAAGAAACTCTGGACCCATTTGAGCTGCCACTCGATTTGCTTCCCCAGAAGGTCCCTTGAACTTGTGTCAGCCTAATAATATGATAAGCAAATGATAAAGACCATTTGCAGAACTAGTGGTGTGACAATCATTATACCAGGTCTTTCGACTCTCTTAAAAACCTATACAGAAGTTAAATCTTTCTTCAAGATGAAGAAATGGGTGGTAGTGGAGATGTTTGGAGGTGCGGTAACTGGCCGGGGTCACAGGGCTGGTGAAACTGCTGCTGGGCTCGGAGCCCATCTCTGTCTGCCTGGCTCAAAGAACAGTGCTCTTCCTACTCTATTGCATGCCCAAAATAGTGAGGAAGCAGGCATTGCAGAGGGAATTGTGATTTCTTCTCAGCCTCCCTACAGAGCATCGGACTGCCTTGGGTTTGCAAATCCTGAGCAAAGGAAGAACCTGGAAGACAGGATGTTGCTCAGTAAATAACTTGAGTGGCAAAAAGGAGCCACAGCAATGCCCTCAGGAGCAGACAGTTAATGTGAGTAGGAAATACATCTCAGCCTCCTCTCTGAAACCATAAGGAGGCCACTTACAGCAGTCAGAGCCCGGGAAACCAAGTTAACAGCCCCACTGTAACATCCTCTTTTTGTTTCTTATACTTTTTCTTTTTTATGTGTGTATGTATGTCTGTGGTGGTGAGGGGGGTGCTAGGGATTGACACCCAGAGCCTTCATACTGAACCACATTCTCATTCCTTTATAATTTTTGAGACAGAGTTTCACTAAATCACTGAGTTGCACAGGCTGGACCCAAACTCAAGATCTTCCTGCCAGGCGTGGTGGTGCATGCCTGTAATCCCAGCACTCAGGAGGCTGAGGCAGGAGGATCACTGCAAGTTCAAAGCCAGCCTAAGCTTCATAGTGAGTTCAAGGCCAACACCAGCCTGGACTACATAATAAGACCTTGTCTCAGAAAAAAAAGATCTTCCCACATCAGTCTCTCAGAGTGCTGGGATTACAGGCCTGTGGACACCACTAATTCTTATAGAATGATGCACAGGCAAACCAGGCCTTCCAAAACAAGGAAGCAACACCCCTTAGAACCACTTAAGTAGGAGGATGCTTATAAATTCTTCAGTCCAGGAGGAATTTTTAAGTTATTTTTCTAATAAGTGCTGGGTGGAATCTCAGTATATTAAAGAAGAAGGAGAAGACTGAAAAGGAGGAAGGAGAGGGGAGAAAAATAAGAAAAGGGAAGAGGAGAAAAAGAGGGATAGGAGAAAAGGAGGAGGAGGAACAGGGTCAGGGGGAGAAGACAAACTCCATGTGTGGTGATGCATAACTGGAATCTCAACCACTCAGAAGGCAGAGGCAGGAGGAGCATGAGTTTAAGGCTGGCCTGGACAACTTAGAGATAAGGGAGGGAAGGGTTGGTGGGAGAGAGGGGAAAGAAAGAGAAGAGAGAAGAAAGAGAGACTTCCAATTTTTTGTATGATTTGGGATACTCTTAATGATATACCAAACATGCAATTAACATTATCAAAGAGCTCAAGTTGAGTATTTAGGAACTAAAATGAGCAGTTTCCAGAGTTTCCTAGGAGCTCTAAGTCTGAAGACCACCAGAGTCTCGCTTTATCACACTGCTTGGCCTGTCCCATGTCCAAAGCTTCTAGTAAAGGTCTCAATATGCAGAGATCTGGGATTCCTAAAAATTGGGAGATAACTGTGTTACTAATATGGCATCACTGTTGTCTTGAGCAGGTGAGAGCTTTCAAATGCTGAGCTTCTTGGATGAATTAAAGGTATCTGCAGACTCACATATGTTAATCATTTTGTTTTTAACTCATACACTGTTATATTTATGTTGCTATCATGTTCTTCTCCAATGCCTTACATCACAAAGTTCTCTTTACATTTGAAAATGGGACCAAGTCAGACAGATGGTCTTGTACCCCTTTGAGAGAGCTGGATTCTAGAGGTGAAGAAACCTAAACTACAAATACCAAAGCAGCTTGACTTGACAAGAAAAGAAGTAGTCTGAACCAAAATGAGAACCAATTTTTGACTACTTACCATGGTTTAAGCATAGAGCCGGGCGCTACAGGTAGAGGGAACGCAGCACTGCTACAGGTGCAATATTTAGTCTTAATGTCCTGTCTTCATGCTCCATATTACCTACAGCCCTATTTGGCATTTCAACTCCTATTAACCAGCCTCTCCAAGCAGTTCCACCAGTTTTTCTACTGTTTTGGTTTATTATTCCCTTGGTGTTCTGTTTCCCCAAGCTGGTTTCATCTTTGATTATTCCTTTTTCCGTAGCAATCAATCAATTATCATGTCCCTTGTATTCTGCCATTATCTTGTCTCTCCATAACCATGCTTATTTAAACCCACATTAATCCACATCTGAAATATTCTAGCAACTTCCTTCCATCTTCCCTATCTCCCGTCTCTCTCCCTTTTCAGTCATCTTATGAGTAATTACTCTTCGTTGAACACAGCTGTGATAGTCATTTACCAAATCTTCAATGGCTCCCCACTGACTGACGAATTAAGTATGAATTGCTCACCCTAGCAGTTAAGGTCTTTTATGACAAACCCTTGCTCTACCTTATTCCTCAATTCTTCCCTCCTGTAGCTTATATGTCAATTAAATGAAATGACTTCTGGTACTTCTCTATCTTCAGATTTCTGCTCATGTTATTCCCTCTGCCTGAAAAGTTTAGAATTCTTTTGCCCATTCCTCTAGTTCCACCTGATGAAACCCTACTCATCATCCTTCAAGGCCCAGCTACTCTTCACCACCAACACATGGTCCTCTTGCCAGGGGCATCCTGTCATCTTTGACTTTCCATCACTTAAGGCTTGTGCTGTCTTGAGTTTGATTGCATTTGTACAATTTATATCCTTGTCTTGTCTTGGACTATGTCCTCTCCACACAACAAATGTATACAGAACATACCAAGCATATTAGCAAAATTTCCTGCTGGGACACAATACATGACACAACTACAGAAGGAGAGGTTTAATTTGGCTCATGGTTTTAGAGAATGCAGTCCATGGTAGATTGGGTCCAAGACAGAAAGGCACAGCAGAAGAGAATGGCAGAGGAAAGCTTCTCCCCTTATGGCAGCCAGAAAGCAGAGAGTGAAAGAAGGGAAACAAGATATGGTGATTTTTATAAGATCACACAGTTAGATAATGGAATAGCTCTGATTGGGACACAGCAGATCTCTTGCTTTTAACCATTAACCTGCCTTGAATGCCCTCTGCATTGAGGACATGCCATAGGGCAGTGGTCTCAAATCTGGCTACCCTTTAGAATCAGGGACAGCACTTTCTAAAACAGTACCATTAGCCAGTCATTGCCCTAGAAATTCTCCTTCCCTTGGTCTAGAGGATTGTCTGAATGACCTCCCCAGTAGATTTTAGAGCTTCCCAACAGATTCTAGTACTTTATATTTGGATGGTTTGGGCAGTCATTCTTTCATCCAGTCATCAAATGTTATCTGGACTAACATATAAGAAAACTCCTAAATCTACCACTGCATGGAGTCCCACAGAATTTTGACCAACTTGAACATACTCACTTTTAGAAATATAGAAAATACAATCAAAACATTGACTTGTATTTATTAATTTAGTTATACATATACATTTAAAACTATGCATGATATAGAATGAAAATTTAGAAACATTTCTTTTAAGAAACATTTTTTCCATTCTCATATTTCACACAATTTTATTCAATCTTCTAATATGCATCTATCATTTGTGTGCACTATCATTGAAGTCACATTGACTGTCATCTGTAGGGGCTTTTGGTATATGTCACCTGTATTGCTGTGTACTGAAATACACCAGTTTAAAAACACATGTGTAACATGGTCACTGGAAATTTTATCCCATGTCACACACAAAACACACAGACACACACATACACACACACGCAAACCGTACTTCCATAACCTTAGGACAGCTGGCAAGTCATGTGTATCGTGAGCAGGACAGGTAGCCATCTGGGAGCTAGGATGGCCCCTGGCTCCATTCTGATTGATCTGCCCTTTGTGTGGTTAGTTTTTAGATATTCAAATATTCCCTACATATGGATATATTCTTGATTTTTATAACCTATCAACCACTTGTTCTGTAAAGTGAATGAAGATGGCCTTTTTATAACAATGGCCACACTTGCCACTGTAAGGTCACACACTCAACAACAATTGCTAAAACCTTGTTTCCTTTTTTGGTAACTGACTCTATCAGCAGTGATCTAAATTATGTTGATTGGGGTGTTTTCTCCAGTGTTCTGAGTTCAGATATGCTGACCAAATTTATATTATATAATGCAAAAATCTTGTAAGGATTCCACCATAAGTTGGCTGATACTCCTCCAAAAGGGTATTCGGATTCAGGGGCTGGGGGATGGACTTTATTTTGTATCCAAACATAGACAGTTTTTATTGACCTCCAAAGGTGAATCAGGCTCCGCTCATATCCCTGCACCCAGTGACCTGAGCAGCACTGCCCCTTACGCACCTTACAGCACCACTGTGAGTTTTCCCACTTGGTTTGTCATCCCCAGACTCAGAAGGAACAGACGCACAGGGAGTTCTCTCTCACACTTCAGCTCCCGCCTGCTCCCTGCCAGCTCCTGTCTCCGCAGGGCTGTGATGCATGATGTGGCCAAGCCCACGTCGCTCCTGGAAGGCTGTTTGAACAGGGATGAGACAAACCTCCTTAAGCTGCTTATTCTAAGTTGGGGATTGTTCCTCCTAGTCAATTGATACGGGAAATAATTACTTCCTAGAATCTTTGAAAACCGAATGTGTAAAGAGAAATTAAAATCTAATTAAATGGATGTAGGCTGTTCTGTCTGATTCCTAAGCCACAGCGGTTTGTCAGAGGTTACATTATCTTTGTCCCTGGGCACTTCAGGTTCGGCTGGGCTCTGAGCCTAGCATTCCCTCTCCAGAGTCCGTTTGTCTGTCCTCTCCTGGGCCCAAACTCTCATTGTTTGTCAGCAGAAACAGCCACACACTGCTGAAATAGGTCAAATGTCATGGGCTGCTGAAGGGCTTCTGCAGAGCATGGGTTTCTCCCTGACCACAGAGCTTCAACAGGGTCACTGCCAGCATCGTGGTGGGACAACTCTTGGTGCATCTCTAGAAAGAGGAAGGGGCAACAGGACCCCAAAGTAAGAACTTCCACTTTACACCATCTCCAGTCAGCCCCCTACCAGCATGAGAGGTAGCTAGTAAAGATGAGCCTTAGACCTCTCAGTCCCCTGTGGCAATCTGTAGGCCAGCATTAGCCCAGGTATGATCTGTGAACGTGTTACCCATCTGCAATGAGATTCTCAAGTAAGGAACTAGAAGTTTTTATAGCAGTTTGACATTGCCACATTTTTATTGCATTGTGCAGATTGGAAAATCAGGTCTTAGTGGACTGGAGGAGGAGGGAAAGTGGGCCATCACCACAAGCTGTTTGAGAAGTGCTGCTCTAATCCCTCCTTGTCCGTTCTGAACTCTGTTCTCATTTACTCCAGCTTCTCCATGCTCAGGAGCCAGATTTTCATCTTGATGTCTGTATGTGGTTTTCAGCATTGCTTGACTCATGATTCTTTTCTTCCCTGTCCGTATCTTTCAACTGAGGCATTTTCGGTTAGGAGAAATAGACTCATCAAATTGCCTGGGGAGAAGGTGGGGACGGGGGTGGTCACTGCGAAGATTCACAGGAAGAGAAGCCAGATGTGCATCTGTGAGAGCTACAGGATCCAAGGGAGGTGAGGTATGGGAGCAGCTGCTGTCCGCACTCTCTCTCCAGGACCATCTGTCTCCTCTGCATTCTTCTCCTCTGTTCCGTCTGTCTCTGTTGCTGTCTGTGTCTCTCTGTCTCTCTCTGTCTGTCTGTCTCCTCCTGCCCTTCTGTCTCTGTCTCTGTCTCTGTCTCTGTCTCTGTGTCTCTCTCTCTCAATCTCTCTCTCTGCCTCCTATGTGTGGTCCTGATACCTGCTCTTTTCCATGCTGTCTTGCATGGCCTTTTCCAACCTCTTGACCTCAGCTCTACCTGTGAGTAGCCAGGCTTTGAAAGTTTCTACCTTAAAGGAACAGGAGAGAGAATTGAATGGACTGTGACCATTCTTACCTTCTGAGCAAGCTCATGGATTGCATCACGTGGACCAAGTCCATCAAGTGATGCTTGGCCCAGGAGTTCTCCTCTGGCCCATTGGTTTCCCGATTAGATTGAAGGGGATCGGGGCCACTGGGTAAAATGCAGACTGCCCTAAGCAACACGGGTTGCAGAAGAGGCAGTTTCCCTTCCAGGCATCCTGGGATGAGTCTGTCCAAAATGCACTAGCTTCATCTCCTCTTATCCAAACTGGTGATGTCAAACAGTCTGTCTGAAGCCCTGGTCCACCCTGGTGCTTCTTAGAGGACAAGTTACTGGTGGGCACTGGACCATTGCAGGGCTGTCACCTATCAGATTCTGTGGCCCCACAAAATGTGCATAGTGGCCCAAAAATCTTTCCTTAGAGTCATTCTAGTGCTAAGGCTCCCCTGATGATCACTTGCAGTGAGGCTTTTCCTTCTATACAGCCACAGTGTTAGATCGCTCCACAGGGGTTAATTGGTTTTTGGCTGATGAAATCACAGCAGAGTTATCCATTGTTGGAGCTCTTCAACAGCCTAACAGTTATTACTCTCTGGACACTTTCCCATTCCCTTCTGAGCCATTTCATTTTCTCAGTCTTGTCAGAAATGAGCATTTGCATCAGCATGTCACTGCCCCCCTTGTAATAATGCAATAATGTTATTGTTTACACACCACTGTTAGGAGCAAATACCATGAAGCTGTCACCCAGCACAGCAGTTCACAGGCCAGGTCTGTCTGGAGTCTGGGGCATCACTTGGTGATGTATGGAGAGGTCATTTTACCCCCATGGGCCTTCTCAGTGCCCAGCAGAGGACTTCCCAGCTATGTGGGCACTCCTGTCCCAAGGACCAGTCACTAGGAGTTTAAATCTCGTACTTTGCCCTTCTCTGAGTTACAGAGAAAGCACAAGGGTA